>CM059294.1:1392500-1420000 GCA_030340665.1 Neosalanx taihuensis | reverse complement strand
TCCCTATCCTCTGTCTCTCCCTCCCTCCCTCCATCTCCTATCTAGCCATCCCTATCCTCTGTCTCTCCCTCCCTCCCTCCCTCCATCTCCTATCTAGCCATCCCTATCCTCTGTCTCTCCCTCCCTCCCTCCATCTCCTATCTAGCCATCCCTATCCTCTGTCTCCCTCCCTCCCTCCATCTCCTATCTAGCCATCCCTATCCTCTCTCTGTCTCTCCCTCCCTGTCTCTCCCTATCCTCTGTCTCTCCCTCCCTATCCTCTCTCTGCCCCTCCCTCCCTCCCTCCCTCCCTCCCCTCCCTCCCTCCCTCCCTCCCTCCCTCCCTCCCTCCCTCCCTGTCTCTCCCTATCCTCTCTCTGTCTCCCTCCCTCCCTCCCTCCCTCCCTCCCTCCCTCCCTCCCTCCCTCCCTGCCTCCCTCCCTCCCTCCCTCCCTCCCTCCCTCCCTCCCTCCCTCCCTCTCTTGTAGTGGGTGGCTCAGAGGTCAGGCCTCCTCCTCTGCTCCAAAAGAATATTTAGAAATAAGTGTAAGATTTGACAGTAATACCAGTAGTACACGCTCCAGCCTGGCCAGTTTGGATGGGAGCATCTTTTACCTGCTTTACAGGGTTTGTACAGGCTAACATCTGTCACCGCTGACTGGCTACGTTTGGAGTTAGAGCTCATTTCTTACACCAAATGACGTCCATGTTGTTCAGAGTGTGTGGCATGGCTGCTACTGGGTTCAGAGGACAGATGAACCTGCAGTCTGTGATCCTGCCCAGATCCTGGAAACATTCACAGACTGACCTGCTTCAGACTGACCTGCGTGATATGGCTGGTTGGGTGCACACGTGTGTTTGCATGCATGTGATGTGTGAATGTGTGTTTGAAATGCTGGTCTAGACTCTATGAGTGTTTGTGTGTGTGTGTACATGTGAGTGTCATGCATGCACAGGTCAGATCATTGTGTGTGTGTGTTCTAGAGGTCTCCTCAACCCCGCCCCCACTATGTGAAAGGTACCTCCCCCTCTGGCCCCTCCTACCTCCCCCTCTGGCCCCTCCTACCTCCCCCTCTGGCCCCTCCTACCTCCCCCTCTGGCCCCTCCTACCTCCCCCTCTGGCCCCTCCTACCCTTGTGGTTGAAGAGTCCCTCCATGTCCAGGCTGGAGCGTGCGTGAGCGAGGCAGAGTGAGGCGCAGGGCACCAGCCCTTCCTGAGGAGGCAGGCGCTCCGTGGTGCGGACCAGGACCCAGTCTGGCCTCTCCGGCACCCGTTCCACCACCTCCACCGTCTGGCCCCGGTGCACTGTCATCTCCCCACCACCAGGAGCCGCCTGGAAGTCATGGACGACCACGGTGACCTCACATCCTCCCGACAACTACGAGGGGAGAGGGGGGGGGTAGAGGGGGAGATAGAGACCGAGAGAAGAGAGGGAAGGAGATATGGGGTGAGAGATGAGAGAGAGAGAGACAGATGGCGAGAGAGAAAAGGAGAGGGGGAGTGAGAGGAAGAGATGGAAATGTGTTAATGCTCAACGTAAAAAAGCTTGACATTTATAACAGTACAGGAGAAGATTATCTGGTGATAAAAGCATGTGACTTGCTCACAGTAATGTGATCATTTAGCAGACCCTTTATGGAACTCATATATAGTCCTTCCAGGTGTCCAACCTGGATTATTTATTCATTTCTGGATTGTAACAAGTCCCTGCAACTCTACTCCCAGACACATCAGTAGAGCCCAGGTGCCACCTCCAGGGGCCACGTCCTGGGGCCCAACCTCCTGCCTGACAAGGCATGCTGTACATGGGCACACTGGGCAGGGGAACAGTCTGATCTCCATGTTTTTCCTGGGGTTGTTTTGTGGAGGACTTCAGCATGTAAACGAAACACAAAAAAGGCCTGGGACACCTGGGACACGTCCTATCTGAGCCCTGAGCAAGAAACCTGACTGTCCAACATGTTATAGTCACTGTAAAACCTGACTGTCCAACATGTTATAGTCACTGTATAACCTGACTGTCCAACATGTTATAGCTATAACCTGACTGTCCAACATGTTATAGTCACTGTAAAACCTGACTGTCCAACATGTTATAGTCACTGTAAAACCTGACTGTCCAACATGTTATAGTCACTGTATAACCTGACTGTCCAACATGTTATAGTCACTGTAAAACCTGACTGTCCAACATGTTATAGTCACTGTAAAACCTGACTGTCCAACATGTTATAGTCACTGTAAAACCTGACTGTCCAACATGTTATAGTCACTGTAAAACCTGACTGTCCAACATGTTATAGTCACTGTAAAACCTGACTGTCCAACATGTTATAGTCACTGTATAACCTGACTGTCCAACATGTTATAGTCACTGTAAAACCTGACTGTCCAACATGTTATAGCTATAATCTGACTGTCCAACATGTTATAGTCACTGTAAAACCTGACTGTCCAACATGTTATAGTCACTGTATAACCTGACTGTCCAACATGTTATAGTCACTGTATAACCTGACTGTCCAACATGTTATAGCTATAATCTGACTGTCCAACATGTTATAGTCACTGTAAAACCTGACTGTCCAACATGTTATAGTCACTGTATAACCTGACTGTCCAACATGTTATAGTCACTGTAAAACCTGACTGTCCAACATGTTATAGCTATAACCTGACTGTCCAACATGTTATAGTTACTGTATAACCTGACTGTCCAACATGTTACAGTCACTGTATAACCTGACTGTCCAACATGTTATAGTCACTGTATAACCTGACTGTCCAACATGTTATAGTCACTGTATAACCTGACTGTCCAACATGTTATAGTCACTGTATAACCTGACTGTCCAACATGTTATAGTCACTGTATAACCTGACTGTCCAACATGTTATAGTCACTGTATAACCTGACTTTCCAACATGTTATAGTTACTGTATAAGATGACTGTGCACCAGCTCATTGTAGTGGCTGTTGAGTCACAGCTACTCAGAGAAGCTCTGCCTGTTCGCCTCGATACAGAAGACAAAGGAACTGAACAGATAAGAGTCCTGAGCCCATGACTCATGTCAACATCCAGGAAAGGTAACACTTTGTGTCTTCTGAAAAATCAACATCATATTCCTGCATTTCTTCAATACAGCATCAGGGACAGTTTTTGCTATCAACTACCCCCATTGTGCTGTTTAAACAGATACATCCTAACCATCATCATGACTTCAGCAAGGTTCTCAGGCAGTAGGACATCAGCATTCACACAGAGTAAAAGGAAGAGCTGTACGTACCCACTGATAGTGAGGCAAAGCCAGAGAGCTAAGCAGATGACTGACAGAGCCAGACTCCCTGTTCTCCATCCTCTCCTCTGTTCTCCATTCCTTCATCCTCCCCTGTCACTCTCTCACTCTCTCTGTCTCCCTCTCTGCTCCAGCCCACCAACACACCACAGCAGGACCCTATCCCTGCCTCCCGCCTCCTGAGCTGCCTATCAGCCTGCTGTAGCAGGAGCAAACTGACCCAGAACCAGCCCTTAAAGGAGGACAGCTGTGTATCAGCCTTCTGTAGCAGGAGCAAACTGACCCAGAACCAGTCCTTAAAGGAGGACAGCTGTGTATCAGTCTGCTGTAGCAGGATAAAACTGACTCAGAGCCAGCCCTTACAGGAGGACATCTGTCACAGAAAGGAAGTAGATCTAGCAGAGAGACAGCATCCTCTGAGAGAGGAGAGCTGTGTAAGAGGCACTGCTAACACTCATTATGTCTCTCTCTCTCTCTCGCTCGCTCTAACTTTCTCACTCTAGCTTTCTCTTTCTAGGTCTCTCTCTATCTATCTAGGTCTCTCTTTCTCTCTCTCTAGGTCCCTCTCTCAAGGTCTTTCTCTCTAGGTGTCTCTTTCTAGGTATTTCTCTCTAGTTGTCTCTCTCTCTAGGTCTTGCTCCTCTCTCTCTCTCTCTCTCTCTGTCTCGCTCTCTCTCTAGGTATTGCTCTCTCTCTCTCTACCTCTCTCTCTCTCTCTCTCTCTCTAGGTCTTGCTCTCTCTCTCTCTCTCTACCTCTACCTCTCTCTCTCTCTCTAGGTCTTGCTCTCTCTCTCTCTACCTCTCTCTCTCTCTCTCTCTCTCTCTCTCTCTCTCTCTCTCTCTCTCTCTCTAGGTCTTGCTCTCTCTCGCTCTCTCTCAGTCTATCTTCAGTTCTCTCAGTCTTTCTTTTGCTCTCTAGGTCTCTTTCTTCCTTTCTGCTCATGGTCACTGCCTGTATGGAGAGTGATTTTACACATGAAGCATAGAGGGAAATGTGTGTGTCAGAGACAAAGAGGTGAAACAGAGTGACTAATACTCCATTACAGTAAAGGAGCTTTGACGTAGCTCAGCATGAAATCCAGAGCATGCTGGATGTTTCTGGATGTTTCTGTGGTCTAACCTCTGAGTGACCTCACCATGTTTACTTGTTGTTGCTGTAGACCAGACAGAGGTGGGCTCTGTCTCAGGTCCCCAGATGGAGGAACACATGTAAAGGACATTAACTGCTGTCCAATGTCTCCAATTAAGACAGCACAGCTGGACCACAACATACAGTCGCTGTAACTTTGGGCGCAGGGAAGCTCTTAAAGAGCTTCATGTGTGTGTGTGTGTGTGTGTGTATATATCTGTATATGTGGTGTGTGTGTATGATACAACACAGCAGAGTATATCCGTGTATGTGTTTGTGTGTGTGTGTATGTGGTGTGTGTATGGTACAACACAGCATAATACATCCACTTTTGTGTGTGTGTGTGTATGTGTGAGTATATGTGGTGTGTGTGTATATGGTACAACACAGTACAGTACATCCATGTGTGTGTATGTGTGTGTATATGTGGTGTGTGTGTGTATGTATATGTGGTGTGTGTGTATATGGTACAACACAGTACAGTACATCCATGTGTGTGTATGTGTGTGTATATGTGGTGTGTGTGTGTGTGTATATGTGGTGTGTGTGTATGGTACAACACAGTGCAGTACATCCATGTGTGTGTATGTGTGTGTATATGTGGTGTGTGTGTGTGTGTATATGTGGTGTGTGTGTGTATGGTACAACACAGTACAGTACATCCATGTGTGTGTATGTGTGTGTATATGTGGTGTATGTGTGTGTATATGTGGTGTGTGTGTGTGTGTGTATATGTGGTGTGTGTATATATGGTACAACACAGTACAGTACATCCATGTGTGTGTAGGAGTGTGTATATGTGGTGTATGTGTGTGTATATGTGGTGTGTGTGTGTGTATATGTGGTGTGTGTGTGTGTATATGTGGTGTGTGTGTATATGGTACAACACAGTACAGTACATCCATGTGTGTGTAGGAGTGCAGAGCGTCTGTGCTGCTAGCAGCAGATTGCAGCCTGGTTACTGTTCCCACGGAGATCCTCACACTACAGCCTCGGAGGAGTCACATGACTTGATGCACACAGGAAATCAGCAACGTGATACTGAGGTCTCTAAATATCCCTTCAGTCAACATGTTATTCTAAGGGAACAGACTTACTTAAAGCTGATGGTGTGGTAGCAGCTGATGGCCTGTTCAGAATTGGCAGTATCTCGTTCTGACTGAATACAAGGTTGGCGTTTCATATGACGTACATGTTACGCAGTTGGATAATTAACATCCAGTACCTCAACTGGACAAACAGAAGTAAAGTAGGGCAGCCAGCAGGCTGCAAAGTTACTGCCCCAAACATGAACTGATTTCTGGGTTTCAGTTATATCATGAATAAGAAGATCCTGTCCATCTATCCAACCAACTATCCATCCAGCAAGCCAGCCAGCCAGCCAGTTAATCATCTGTCAATTCAAATTAATTTTTAATTCCCTTCGTACAATCGATTGTACGTCACAAAGGGCTCCAAATAAACCCACAGAACTGCACCTTAACTAACCTAAACCCTCATTTATCCATCCATCTACCCAGCCATATAGGCAGCCAGGTGTCTATCCAGCCAGCCAGCTAGCCAGTCATCCAGTGGGCCAGCCAGTCTGCCACCCTTGACTGGAGGTGTGCTGTGTGCTAGCTGTCCTTGTCTGGAGGTGTACTGTGTGCTAGCTGTCCTTGTCTGGAGGTGTGCTGTGTGCTAGCTGTCCTTGTCTGGAGGTGTGCTGTGTGCTAGCTGTCCTTGTCTGGAGGTGTGCTGTGTGCTAGCTGTCCTTGTCTGGAGGTGTGCTGTGTGCTAGCTGTCCCTGTCTGGAGGTGTGCTGTGTGCTAGCTGTCCTTGTCTGGAGGTGTGCTGTGTGCTAGCTGTCCCTGTCTGGAGGTGTGCTGTGTGCTAGCTGTCCTTGTCTGGAGGTGTGCTGTGTGCTAGCTGTCCCTGTCTGGAGGTGTGCTGTGTGCTAGCTGTCCCTGTCTGGAGGTGTGCTGTGTGCTAGCTGTCCCTGTCTGGAGGTGTGCTGTGTGCTAGCTGTCCTTGTCTGGAGGTGTGCTGTGTGCTAGCTGTCCCTGTCTGGAGGTGTGCTGTGTGCTAGCTGTCCTTGTCTGGAGGTGTGCTGTGTGCTAGCTGTCCTTGTCTGGAGGTGTGCTGTGTGCTAGCTGTCCTTGTCTGGAGGTGTGCTGTGTGCTAGCTGTCCTTGTCTGGAGGTGTGCTGTGTGCTAGCTGTCCTTGTCTGGAGGTGTGCTGTGTGCTAGCTGTCCCTGTCTGGAGGTGTGCTGTGTGCTAGCTGTCCTTGTCTGGAGGTGTGCTGTGTGCTAGCTGTCCTTGTCTGGAGGTGTGCTGTGTGCTAGCTGTCCTTGTCTGGA
The DNA here is from genome assembly GCA_030340665.1 of Neosalanx taihuensis. Classification (NCBI taxonomy): domain Eukaryota; kingdom Metazoa; phylum Chordata; class Actinopteri; order Osmeriformes; family Salangidae; genus Neosalanx; species Neosalanx taihuensis. The sequence goes on along the minus strand of CM059294.1, from coordinate 1,413,254 downwards.
GGTGTGCTGTGTGCTAGCTGTCCTTGTCTGGAGGTGTGCTGTGTGCTAGCTGTTCTTGTCTGGAGGTGTGCTGTGTGCTAGCTGTTCTTGTCTGGAGGTGTGCTGTGTGCTAGCTGTCCTTGTCTGGAGGTGTGCTGTGTGCTAACTGACCTTGTCTGGAGGTGTGCTGTGTGCTAGCTGTCCTTGTCTGGAGGTGTGCTGTGTGCTAGCTGTCCTTGTCTGGAGGTGTGCTGTGTGCTAGCTGTCCTTGTCTGGAGGTGTGCTGTGTGCTAGCTGTCCTTGTCTGGAGGTGTGCTGTGTGCTAACTGACCTTGTCGCTGTCCACTGTGTTCTGCGAGGTGCGGGAAGCGATGGAGATGGTGTCTGGTTGGCTACTGCTCTCGCCCTGGCTGTCCAGCTCCTCTCCATCCCTACAGGTAAACAACAACAGGTAAACAACAACAAAAACAAAACCATGGAAAGATAGAAGGGATCAGGACACAGGTTTGTATATATATATATATATATATATATGATATATGATATAGCATTCAGCGTGCACACATCTCCAGCATTTCCTGTGAATCAATCTGTGTTGGGAGGCGTGTCCACCTAGCTGCACCTAGCACCTGGCGAGGCTATCCGCAATGGCGGATGGGAAGGAGAAGGGAGAGACTGCTCCGACTCTGCCACGAGTGAAGCCGGTGATACAAGAGACTGTTGACGGTACTATTATTGTTGAAGATGAGTTCCTCAACTTTCTTGTGATAAAGAACCGAACCATGTGTCAAGATGAGCTTGTTTTGCTTGCATCGAACCACTTTGACTCACGGTGGATTGAGTCGTCAAGGAAAGCTCTGTTTGACCTCTGTCCTAACACCAAGCAACGCTACGTGGCCCATAAGGGCAACCAGAAGGATGTAAACAACATTAAGAGCTGCTTAAAAATCATAAATGAGTGTGGGGAGAACATACCTCATTTTGTGTCTCACTTCCTGGATGAGCTGCCACCGGTAACTTTTGACAATTTGGATGTATCCAACCTGCTCCGAAGAATGGAGCAACTGCATAGCGAGGTATGCGTGCTGAGGCAGGCTGTTAAACTACAAGCTGATGTTGGAGAGGAGCTACGGGCCACCACTGAGCGTATGGATCGCAGGATTGCGACGATGGAACAACCCAGACCTACGGTGCTACGTGGGAAGAAGCTTGATGTTGCTTTGCCTAAAAATGGGACCTCGGCTGCTGGTTTGTCCACGGATCCTGGGGCTGATGCGAGGCCCAGGGAGGCCGGTGTGGCTGGTGTGTCTGGTGAGCCTATGCTGCGCACCGCTGCTGCCTGGGGCGACGAGATGACCTCGCGTTCGGGGGCATGTGGTGTTGGTATGGATATCGAGTCTGCTGCTGATGTTGACGATTTGGACCCCAAAGGTACTGTTCCTGGTTCTGATTCTCCTAAATGGAGCCTGGTTGTAAAGCAAGGCCGACCGATGACAACTGGAAGTAATTCCATGCAGTCCAATCAGAAGCGCAGAGAGCGTGTAAAATACGAGCGCAGGAGAAAACCGGTGCCTATCTATGGCACTGGCGCGGAGAGTAACATAAAGGCAGTTCGAACAAAACTTGTCAATATCTTTGCCACGAAATTCCTGCCTGATCTGGATGCCGGGGCGCTTGAGCAATACCTTCGGGATAAACTTGGCCGGGTTGTACAATGTACCCGTATTGTCACTGGGAACGCCAGATATAGTTCATTTAAAGTCAGTATTGAGTGCGAGGAGGTTGCAGAAGCGTATAACCCTGAGATTTGGCCAGTAGGGTCCCTGGTGCGGCGCTATTATGAACCTAAGAAGACGGCCCATAAAGGGCCAGCTATCTCAGCCTGCAATGGTGACAGCTCGTCTGGAGTAGTAGAGCCTATCCAGTCAACCTAGCGAATGCGTGTTGTATCCTACAACTGTCGGGGACTGCGGGTGGGGAATACTCCGGCTGACAAGGTTCGGCGGCTGAATGTGGACAAACTAATGGAGGAGTGTGACATCATCTGTCTACAAGAAACTTTCTTGTCTAAACAGGACTTGGGCAATTTAAACTCCATGAATGATAACTTCCATGGGGCTGGGGAGTCCACTGTGGACCTTACTATGAATATTGTAAGAGGTCGAATTGCAGGGGGTGTGGCCATTTTATGGCACAAAAAGCTGGACTCTGTATTGAGTGTTGTCAGAACAGATGTAGATTGGTGCATTGCTGTTCAGTTAAAAATGGGAAGTAAATGCATAACTATCCTCAATGTGTATACCCCATATGAATGTTCACAGAATGAGGACTTGTACTTGAGTAGGCTTGCTTATATAAGCTCATTTCTGCATGAACACCATTCTACATCGGTGTGTGTGGTAGGTGATATGAATGCTGACCTGTCTGATAGGCAGTCTGTATTTGCAAAGCATATGCTACAGTTCTGTGAGGACAATAATTTAATATTATCCAGCCAGCTATTGCTGCCATCAAATAGCTATACGCATATAAGTGAAGCATGGCACACAACATCATGGCTAGACCATTGCATCACCACGTCAGATGCACATGCTACTCTGAAAACTATGGAAATACTCTATGAATATTCAGTGGCGGATCATGTGCCGCTATTAATAGAGTTGGACACAGCTTGTCTCCCAGAGCTAACACACACAATGCATGAGGGCAGACTTAAATTAGACTGGTGTAAGCTTTCAAAAGAAGACTTCATGACCTATTACCTAAGAACTGATGAAGCTTTGGGTAAAATTGATCTTCCTAGACATGCTATTATGTGCACAAATGGTGACTGTAATGATGCTTCCCATCGCAAGGACCTGTGTGCGTTGTATGATGGTGTTATTGATGCAATTTATAAGAGCAGCCAGTCATTCCTTACATGTATGAGGTCAAAAAACATCAAGCCTGGCTGGAACAGGCATGTAGCAGCACATCATGCTGAGGCCAAACATGCCTATAAAGCATGGGTGAAAGCAGGTAGGCCCAGAGCTGGGGCAGTCCTTGACTACAAGAAGCTCACTAATGCAAGGTACAAATATGCCATTCGCTACGTTGTTAAAGGTGAACACAATATGAGGGCTGACTCGATGGCTGAACATCTGTCTTCTAATAATGTTATGGACTTTTGGAAGGAAGTACGAGCTCTAAACAGAGTCAATACCATCTTGCCCAGTGTTGTGGACGGAGTGTCTGGGATGGACAACATAGCAGAGATGTGGGGCCAACATTACTCTGCCCTTTTTAACAGTGTTAAAAGTGACCCATTTAAAGTGGAGAGTACTGGCAATAATGTCATGATCACCCCTATTGATATTCATCAAGCCATAGCCCACCTGGCTGACAATAAGTCTACTGGTTCTGACCGTATCTCAGCTGAACATCTCAAGTATGCGAGTCCGAAAACAGCAGTACTACTTGCTATGTGTTTCTCAGGGTTCATGGCACATGGTTTTTTGCCAGACTCTCTCCTTTCTGTTACCCTGGTGCCTGTCATAAAAGACAAAGCAGGTGGAATTGGGAGCCGGGACAACTATAGGCCTATTGCCTTGGCTAGTGTAGTGTCTAAAGTCTTGGAGAGGGTTCTACTTGATCGCCTAGGTCCCTTTCTTTGCACAACTGAAAACCAATTTGGCTTCAAATCCAAACTAGGAACTGATATTTGTATCTATGGCCTGAAGGAGACTACACAGATGTATTTAGGAAAAAATTCCTCAATACTAATCGGCTTTCTTGATGCATCCAAAGCATTTGACAGAGTGAACCATTTTAAGCTTTTTGATAAGTTGAGTCATAGAGGTGCCCCGGGAACTATTGTAAGACTTCTGGTATATTGGTACTCCAATCAAAGGATGCAGGTGCAGTGGGGAAATGCAACCTCAGCCTCTTTTGGAGTGAGTAATGGAGTGCGACAGGGTGGGCTTTTGTCACCTGCTCTGTTTAATCTCTATATGGATGAGTTGTCTGTTCAACTGAACATGAGGAAAACTGGGTGTGTTGTTGGCAATATGCTGATTAATCATTTTATGTATGCTGATGATTTAGCTATATTGTCTCCCAGCAGTGCTGGATTTCAACAACTGCTAAATGTATGCTCGGATTATGGGTTACAATACGATGTAAATTTCAACCCAAAAAAGAGTGCTGTCTTAATATGTCGTACTACAGAGGATAAGCATTTGTGCTTTCCTGATTTTTATCTGTCTGGCCAGAAGTTAAATGCAAGTTGTAAAACCAAATATCTGGGGCATTTTATCACAGATCAGCTGAGGGATGATGATGATATTTATCGCCAGCGTCGCATGCTCTATGCCCAAGCAAATACCCTGGCTAGAAAATTTCATATGTGCTCTGATGTTGTTAAAATCAAACTGTTTAAAACCTATTGTACTCCCTTGTATACCGCTTCATTGTGGTGTACGTACAAGAGAGCAAGTTTACAGAAACTTCGAGTGGCCTATAATGATGCCATAAGGATCCTGTTGAAAAAGCCCAGATATACTAGTGCCAGTCAATTGTTCTGCAGTATCAATGTTTACACCTTTGAAGCTCTCTTGAGACACATAATGTACAGATTTAGTCTCCGCCTAAATGATTGCAAGAACAGGCTTGTGCAGATGCTGGTGAATCCCGCATGTAGTTGTGTGCGATACCAGTCTTCCTTATGGAAGTTCTGGTACAAATCTTTAATGTGATGTCCCTTTTTTCTTTTTCTTTTTTGTATATTCTTGTGTTTATGTATATATTCATTGTGTGTGTTGTATATGGACCATGAGTCTGCCAATAAAGATGATTTGATTTGATTTGATATGATATGTTACATGATATGTGATATATGATGTTACACATACACACACACACATATATATATGTGTGTGTGTGTATGTGTAACATATCATATATCACATATCATATCACATATATATATGTGTGTGTGTGTATGTGTAACATATCATATATCACATATCATGTAACATATCATATATATGATGTATATATGATATATATATATATGATATGTTACATGATATGTGATATATATATATATACATACAAATAATTATCAAAATTAATTTCTTTCAAATAGGCTCTTATCCAAATCAATGTGCAGGGGAGTCTACCAACCAGCAGGCTCTCACAGGGGAACCAAACTACACTGTGTGGGCTGGTAAGATTGAACAGGATGCAATGAAACTGTGTGAAGTCAGATCAGGACATTCATTCTGACATCAAGCTCCACAAGGTTCGTTGTTGCTTTAAAATTTCGGCTAATGTTTAGTAGGAAGTTAATTGAATTAATTGACTGTAGGAGAGTTTCATGTGTTTCTTTTGGTTGGATGGGATGCTTTGTTGTATTATAGTGTGCTGCATCTAAACTGTCCTCAGGTAATGACTCCAGGTGAGCGGAGGTGAGACCCACCTGCGGGCCTTGTGCTTGGCAGCTTTAGGGATGTGGATGGGCTCCTTCAGCGCCCCCCGCAGGTGGATGGTGCGCTCCTGGATCACCTCCCGGATGTGCTTGATCCAGTCCTGCTTGTTTTCGAGGCTGGATGCCTGAGAAGACATAAACACACACACACACAAGTTGGTTCTTCTGTCCTCGTGGGGCCCAACCATTCACTCCCATTCAAAACTGTGTTATGTCTCTGTGTTATGTTGCACTATACTTGTGAGGACATTTGGTCACCACAAGAGTAGTTAAACAAGACCACACAAACATACATACACACACAGACACTTACACAATGATGTCAAACTTTTAACCAAACCCAAACTTCATTTTAGATTTCCAATGTGATTCAACAGTTGGGTTTTACTTCCAATCACTTAATATTCATTTTGAGGAACTGAGATAAATAGTCATATGGCTGAGTGGTTAGGGTTCTAATCCCGGCTGTGCCATCATGCTGTTGTGTCCTTGGGCAAGGCACTTCACCCTACTGGCCTCAAGGGGAATGTCCCTGTATATTGCTGTAAATCGCTCTGGATAAGAGCGTCTGATAAATGAACAAATATAAATGTGGAAAGAAAGACAAAGAGTTTTCAAGCGAGTGTGTTTGTGTGTGTGACCGTTTGTGTGTGTGTGTGTGACCGTTTGTGTGTGAGTGTGTGTGTGTGACCGTTTGTGTGTGAGTGTGTGAATGCGACCGTTTGTGTGTGAGTGTGTGTGTGTGTGTGTGTGTGTGTGTGTGTGTGTGAGTGTGAGTGTGTGTGTGTGACCGTTTGTGTGTGACCGTTTGTGTGTGAGTGCGTGGACACTTGCGTCTTGCTTCAGCATGAATCACAGGCCCATCTTGAGGGCCTTAGCAACAGTGATCGAGGCATTGCCATGCCAGTTACATAATGCACACACTGTATGACTCACAATGTGTTAACTCAAATAACAAAAAATCATTCAATATGTTGTGGCAATAAACTTTGTAGGACTCTATATGAACCATGGTAGAGCTTCATCTCACACATGACATTTGGCTTGGTTGTTCTATAGTTAGCATGTTAGCATTCACCTTGAGGACAACTGTGCTATCTGAAGATGGAGTTAGCATGTTAGCATTCACCTTGAGGACAACTGTGCTATCTGAAGATGGAGTTAGCATGTTAGCATTCACCTTGAGGACAACTGTGCTATCTGAAGATGGAGTTAGCATGTTAGCATTTACCTTGAGAACAACTGTGCTATCTGAAGACGGAGTTAGCATGTTAGCATTTACCTTGAGGACAATCTTGTTGTCTGAGGATGGGGTCCTCCCCATCCAGAGGGCGAACTTACAGGGGTCTCCCTCCACATGCTCTGTGACCCCCAGCTCCGAAGTCTGCAAGTCAACAGCAACATCACGTTATTCACAGAGAGACTATAGAAAGAGGAGAGAGAGACATAGAGATAGATAGAGAGAGAGAAAGAAAGAGATAGAGACAGAGAGATAGAGATAGAGAGATAGAGAGAGAGAGAGATAAAGAGAGAGATAGTGACAGAGAGATAGAGAGAGATAAAGAGAGATAGAGTCAGAGAGCTAGAGAGAGAGAGAAAGAGAGAGACAGAGATAGAGATAAAGAGAGATAGAGACAGAGAGATAGAGAGAGATAAAGAGAGAGATAGAGACAGAGATAGAGAGATAAAGGGAGATAGAGAGAGATAAAGAGAGAGATAGAGACAGAGAGATAGACAGAGAAAGAAAGCAAGAGACAGACGAAGAGATAGAACTAGAGAGAGAGACAGAGAACCTCTGCATTCACATTTACATTCTGTTCCTGTAGCAGATGCTTTCATCCAACGTACACATGGTGCACATAAGATCAAAGATCAGGACTGCACAGTTCACAACTGAGATAAACAAACCACTTTATGTGCATTAGCAGAGATCATAAAAACACTTAATTTCCATTGTTTATCTGGAGTGTCAACACAAAGACGGCCATCTTTAAACCAACCTCCATATCAAATTTACCGGCGAGGGATGAGAAAGTTCCTACTCACAAACAGCTTGCTCTTGTAGAGGTACTTGCTCCTTCCAGAGGAGTCCTTCACCTCCTTGCTGAAGACCAGGGACATCTCGAACAGGAACAAGTGGCGCTCGCGGCCCTTACGGATCAGGGTCTTGGGGTCCCAAACATGGAAGGCCTCCTGAACGATCAGTTCCCCCTGGGACTCCAGGTTCCCATCAAACCCTGTTAAGCACAGACACAGCATGTGATGAGGATCACCTCAGTGGTTAGAGCATTTGACTGCAGATTAAGGGTTGGCAGGTACACCCACCTTCCATCATGCTCAGGTGCATGGTGACAGGTACACCCACCTTCCATCATGCTCAGGTGCATGGTGACAGGTACACCCACCTTCCATCATGCTCAGGTGCATGGTGACAGGTACACCCACCTTCCATCATGCTCAGGTGCATGGTGACAGGTACACCCACCTTCCATCATGCTCAGGTGCATGGTGACAGGTACACCCACCTTCCATCATGCTCAGGTGCATGGTGACAGGTACACCCACCTTCCATCATGCTCAGGTGCATGGTGACAGGTACACCCACCTTCCATCATGCTCAGGTGCATGGCGACAGGTACACCCACCTTCCATCATGCTCAGGTGCATGGTGACAGGTACACCCACCTTCCATCATGCTCAGGTGCATGGTGACAGGTACACCCACCTTCCATCATGCTCAGGTGCATGGTGACAGGTACACCCACCTTCCATCATGCTCAGGTGCATGGTGACAGGTACACCCACCTTCCATCATGCTCAGGTGCATGGCGACAGGTACACCCACCTTCCATCATGCTCAGGTGCATGGTGACAGGTACACCCACCTTCCATCATGCTCAGGTGCATGGTGACAGGTACACCCACCTTCCATCATGCTCAGGTGCATGGCGACAGGTACACCCACCTTCCATCATGCTCAGGTGCATGGTGACAGGTACACCCACCTTCCATCATGCTCAGGTGCATGGTGACAGGTACACCCACCTTCCATCATGCTCAGGTGCATGGCGTCGTTAGCTCTCTTGGGAACGCTCAGCATCACTTCCAGCCCGTCCTTTATCTCTCCCTTCCCCTCTTCACAGCATGTCAGCAGCTCCTGCAGAACGCCACAAACACACACACACACACACACACATATCATACACACACACCACACAAACACACACAAACACACTATCTCTATATTCCTAAATAAAATGCTGGACAGAGTAGTGAATATGAGAGGCGCGTTGTTCAAACCTTAAGCAGAAGCTGGTACTTGGTTATTCTCTGCACTGGTTTGATAAGATACGAGGAGATGGAGTTAGCCAATCGGTGTCTCTGTTGAATTTCCTGAAAAATAAACAACGGCCTATTAGACTGGCCATGTTCAACATCTACAACCAATAGGATCTGTTCTTCAAAGGTTCACCAATCACATTAGAATAAATTGAAAAAAAACATCAGCCTACATCAAAGTAGGGTCCTGCGTGTTCCAGGATGAGCTGTGTGGAGTCTGGTTTGTTCTTGCAGTAGTTCACATACATCTGGAACTTATCAGCCTGGGGAAAGACACACACACACGCACACGCACACAGTATATGGTGAGTTTACATGCCTCTTTGTGTTACTCTCTGGGCTACTGAAGACAACCCAGCTTCATCAGTAAACATTGCTGCTTTCTTCTCCATCTTCTGCCCCATCTCTTATCTACACTCTTCCCTCCTCTCTCACCCCCCTTATCACCTCCACTCTCCTCCTCTCTCACCCCCATTATCACCTCCACTCTCTCCTCCTCTCACCCCCATTATCACCTCCTCTCGCTCTCTCTCTCCTCCACTATAACATCCAGTCTCTCTTCCACTACAACCTCTACTCTCTATTCCGCTCTCTCCTCCACTCTCTCCTCACCTCCACTCTCACCCCCCCCCACCATCATCTCCACTTCTTTCTCCTCCACTATAGTCTCCATATCTCACCTAGCATGGTTCTCACCTCTATAATCTCCTCTACACTCCATCATCCCCTCTATCCTACATCATGGCTGCCACCTCCTGTTTCCCTCTGTCTCAGTTCTCCCCATCGACCCTTCTCCATCCTCGACAGTGACAAGCTCACCCAGGTGACGAAACAATGGCCGACATCCTCAGGCAGCTGTTCATACTTCTCCAGCTCCTTCAGGAAGATGCTGTGAACAGATCATCCACCTTCAATGTGCTTGGATTGACAGATCAAGGTGGACAACATTGAGGGAGCCATGTGACTGCTTGGTTAGGGAGTCGGGCTAGTAATCAGAAGGTATCCGGTTCAAACCCTGGCCTGTGTCAACATGATGGTGTGTTCTTGGTCAAGGCACTTCACCCTACCTGCCTCAGGGGGGAATGTCCCTGTAATTGCTCTAAGTCGCTCTGGATAAGAGCGTCTGATAAATGACTCAATGTAAATGTAGATCCAACAAGCAGAACAGCCCACTTCCTCTCTGACGAGGTCGACAGGTAGGAGGACGTACTTGTGGTGGAACTCGAACAGATCCTGCATGTTGCCGAAGATGATGTGTTCCTTGTTGACGATCCCAGCAGGGACTTCTTCTACACCGCTACTCATCTCCCACAGGTACGTCTGGCAAAAAACAACAACAGCTCAACACCACACTGAGGACAGCTGGGATGGCAGATTAGATTCAATTCACAACCTGGCAAATAAACTGAATGAGCCATGACCACAAAACAGAACTCACTAGGAAAAGTTCACTAAGAAGGTTTTCGAGAAACAGACAAACATATTGATTGAGTTTATTTTAAGTCGTCTGGCTCCAGACTTGGATCTGGCTTGTGTCTGAAGTCTGCAGTAAGGTCGTTTGTAAACAGAAGGAATAAGACTAGATCTGAAGCAACGCTAATCTGCCTAGATTGCTACATCATCAGAGTACTTACATCTGTGCATTCCCTGAGGTCTCTCACATATGCCTTCTCTGTCTGGATGAGTTCAGCCATTATGAACCTGTGAAAGCAGCAATGGAAGAAAGACTCAGCCTTCAACACGCACAGCCAGATGTATAAACACCTGACATATTCAGGAAATACATACTATGACCTGGGAGTACAGTGAATACATACTATGATCTGGTATGACCTGGTAGTACAGTGAATACTTACTCTTTCCTGCGAGCAGACTTCCTCTTCTCCTCGTTCAGTTCGTGGGCAGCGTCTCTCAGTTTGACCTCTAACTCCGGCGCACTGGCTGGTATGATGTCCAGTTGCAGCTCTTTACTCTACAGAACAGGAAACAAAGCGGCCATTAGGGGGCACTGAGGGGGCAGCCATTGCTCGGTTGTGTGTCGCCTCTCTACTGGAAGACTAGAACATTCTGTGGTAATATCCTGATACTCACAGTCTTGTTGGAGTCAGATGAGATTCCCAGAGTTTTCTCCAGACAGGAGCGGTACTTGTCCATACGCAGGGAGAAGTCTCGGTAGCGCTTGTCGACGGACGCCACCCATTTCTTGATCTCCTGGGCGTGGGCGTGGCCCTTCTCACAGAAGCTCTCTGCTAACTGGATCAGCAGCTTCACCCTCTCTTTGGTTTGCTGTTGGTGACAAAGACTTTCAGAGGCTCATCGTTTTTAGTATTGTTTTTATAGATCTATAAAGGAGAAGATAAGGCTGAAATGTGCAATTCTAGTTCCACTAAGGACCTCCAGACCTTAGCAGTGATCCTTAGCAAAGACCCTTCTGACCTGGGCAGTGATCTGGTTTAGATCCTGACCTGGGCAGTGATCTGGTTTAGATCCTGACCTCGGCAGTGATCTAGTTTAGACCCTGACCTGAGCAGTGATCTGGTTTAGATCCTGACCTTGGCAGTGATCTAGTTTAGACCCTGACCTGAGCAGTGATCTGGTTTAGATCCTGACCTGGGCAGTGATCTGGTTTAGATCCTGACCTGGGCAGTGATCTGGTTTAGACCCTGACCTGAGCAGTGATCTGGTTTAGATCCTGACCTTGGCAGTGATCTAGTTTAGACCCTGACCTGAGCAGTGATCTGGTTTAGATCCTGACCTGGGCAGTGATCTGGTTTAGATCCTGACCTGGGCAGTGATCTGGTTTAGACCCTGACCTGAGCAGTGATCTGGTTTAGACCCTGACCTGAGCAGTGATCTGGTTTAGATCCTGACCTTGGCAGTGATCTGGTTTAGACCCTGACCTTGGCAGTGATCTGGTTTAGATCCTGACCTTGGCAGTGATCTGGTTTAGATCCTGACCTGAGCAGTGATCTGGTTTAGATCCTGACCTGGGCAGTGATCTGGTTTAGACCCTGACCTTGGCAGTGATCTGGTTTAGACCCTGACCTGAGCAGTGATCTGGTTTAGACCCTGACCTGAGCAGTGATCTAGTTTAGACCCTGACCTGGGCAGTGATCTGGTTTAGATCCTGACCTGGGCAGTGATCTGGTTTAGATCCTGACCTTGGCAGTGATCTAGTTTAGACCCTGACCTGAGCAGTGATCTGGTTTAGATCCTGACCTGGGCAGTGATCTGGTTTAGATCCTGACCTGGGCAGTGATCTGGTTTAGACCCTGACCTGAGCAGTGATCTGGTTTAGACCCTGACCTGAGCAGTGATCTGGTTTAGATCCTGACCTTGGCAGTGATCTAGTTTAGACCCTGACCTTGGCAGTGATCTGGTTTAGACCCTGACCTGGGCAGTGATCTGGTTTAGATCCTGACCTTGGCAGTGATCTGGTTTAGATCCTGACCTTGGCAGTGATCTGGTTTAGATCCTGACCTGGGCAGTGATCTGGTTTAGACCCTGACCTTGGCAGTGATCTGGTTTAGACCCTGACCTGAGCAGTGATCTAGTTTAGACCCTGACCTTGGCAGTGATCTGGTTTAGATCCTGACCTTGGCAGTGATCTAGTTTAGACCCTGACCTGGGCAGTGATCTGGTTTAGATCCTGACCTTGGCAGTGATCTGGTTTAGATCCTGACCTTGGCAGTGATCTGGTTTAGATCCTGACCTGGGCAGTGATCTGGTTTAGACCCTGACCTTGGCAGTGATCTGGTTTAGACCCTGACCTGAGCAGTGATCTGGTTTAGACCCTGACCTGAGCAGTGATCTGGTTTAGACCCTGACCTGAGCAGTGATCTGGTTTAGATCCTGACCTGAGCAGTGATCTAGTTTAGACCCTGACCTGGGCAGTGATCTGGTTTAGATCCTGACCTGGGCAGTGATCTGGTTTAGATCCTGACCTTGGCAGTGATCTGGTTTAGATCCTGACCTTGGCAGTGATCTGGAAGTCCTGGTGTTCTTTCAGCAGCTCCTGGGTGTGGTGGAGGCTGGAGCCAGTGGAGGTGTGTGTGGACAGGTAGAACTCTCCAGCATCATGCAGCCACTCCAGAGCCTGGGAGTGGGAGACAGAGAGAGTTAACACAGCACCCTCATACACCAACACACAGCACCCTCATACACCAACACACAGCACTCAGATACACCAACACACAGCACCCTCATACACCAACACACAGCACTCAGATACACCAACACACAGCACCCTCATACACCAACACACAGCACCCAGATTCACCAACACACAGCACCCAGATACACCAACACACAGCACCCAGATACACCAACACACAGCACCCAGATTCACCAATACACAGCACCCAGATACACCAACACACAGCACCAACACACAACACACTCATACACTTAATTTACCTCAAACAGTTACTTTGTTACTCATTAAAAATCAAATGCAGTACCCTGACACTGCCACAGGAGAGAGCAGCCTGCATTTAGGCTAACCCAACAGGTTTAAGTGATGATGACATACAGCTTAGTGGTTAGAATATTGGACTGCATATCCACAGATTGAAGGTTCAAATCCCACCCAGTTTGTGGCCTGACATGACATTCTTTAGCATTAAGGATCCATTCCTAGTATTCCATGACTGTGGACCAATCAGATGTGGTGTCTGGAAGTCCCCAGTACCTGCTTGGCGCTGCGCTCAAACACCACGTACTGCTGGCACTGATCCAGGCGACGCTTCCTCAGGGTCCAGAAGTGCAGAACCCGGTTCTCCCGCTGCAGCAGCTCGTTCAGGATGTCTGACAGAACGCAGAACACTGGTCAGAACACACAAGGGTTCTAAAGCACAGGAGGTCAGCGGGTCCAGGAGGCGGGGCTTACTTTTGACCTGTGTCTCAGGTGCCTTGACGTGGGCCAGCATGCCCGGCATGTTGACGCTGTTCCTGTGCAGGTACTTCAGGAAGACGTCCGCATTGCGTCTGGCTAAAGTGCACGCCTGAGGAAGAGTGAGTTACACACACACACACACACACACACACAGACTCATCCAACGCCTCCACCTGCATGTTGTTGTTGCTTATCTGTCTGCTGAGGTGTTTTTTTTGGTTACAGGCTCTGGCATGTATCCTTTTTTTCTCCTCGAAAATCTATTTGTGTTTTCCCAATTTCAGAAGGCTTGTGCGCCGATAATGTACTTTGTCGTGTTGCCACGGTGGGCACTGTCCTGCCAAAGAGTTTCCCCAAGGGGATTAATAAAGTATTCTGAATCTGAATCTGAATCTGAATGTTCAAGTCAGAGATCAAACCACACACTGTGGCAGGTGGGAATTGTCTTTGGTGTGTATATAATGTGTGTGAGAGTGTATTGGGTGCAGTGTGTATTTTGTGCAGTGAGTGTGCAGTGTATATTGTGTGCAGTGTGTTTTGTGTGCAGTGAGTGTGCAGTGAGTGTGCAGTGTGTATTGTGTGCAGTGTGTTTTGTGTGCAGTGAGTGTGCAGTGAGTGTGCAGTGTGTATTGTGTGCAGTGTGTTTTGTGTGCAGTGAGTGTGCAGTGTGTATTGTGTGCAGTGAGTGTGCAGTGTGTGTGCAGTGAGTGTGCAGTGTGTATTGTGTGCAGTGAGTGTGCAGTGTGTATTCTGTGCAGTGAGTGTGCAGTGTATATTGTGTGCAGTGTGTTTTGTGTGCAGTGAGTGCAGTGAGTGTGCAGTGTGTATTGTGTGCAGTGAGTGTGCAGTGTGTGTGCAGTGAGTGTGCAGTGTGTATTGTGTGCAGTGAGTGTGCAGTGTGCAGTGTGTGCAGTGAGTGTGTAGTGTGTATAGTGTGCAGTGAGTGTGCAGTGTGTATTGTGTGCAGTGAGTGTGCAGTGTGTATTGTGTGCAGTGAGTGTGCAGTGTGCAGTGTGTGCAGTGAGTGTGTAGTGTGTATAGTGTGCAGTGAGTGTGCAGTGTGTATTGTGTGCAGTGAGTGTGCAGTGTGTGTGCAGTGAGTGTGCAGTGTGTATTGTGTGCAGTGAGTGTGCAGTGTGTATTTTGTGCAGTGAGTGTGCAGTGTGTGCAGTGAGTGTGTAGTGTGTATAGTGTGCAGTGAGTGTGCAGTGTGTATTGTATGCAGTGAGTGTGTAGTGTGCAGTGAGTGTGCAGTGAGTGTGCAGTGAGTTACCTTCAGGAAGGCCTCCTTCTGTTCCAGGTGTTTGCTGATCATGGGGGTCACATGGTCTGAGTCACTGTTGGGCCCCAGTTTGTCGGCCCCCCCACACCAGTCCTCCTCTCGCTTGTACTCCTGTTCCAGGCTCTCCAGAACACTGCACACCTGGAACACACACACACAGGACTGCTAATCCCACACTGCACACCTGGAACACACACACACAGGACTGCTAATCCCACACTGCACACTTGAACACACACACAGGACTGCTAATCCCACACTGCACACCTGAACACACACAGGACTGCTAATCCCACACTGCACACCTGGAACACACACACATGACTTCTAATCCCACACTGCACACCTGGAACACACACCCACAGGACTGCTAATCCCACACTGCACACCTGAAAACACACACAGGATTGCTAATCCCACACTGCACACCTGAAAACACACACAGGACTGCTAATCCCACACTGCACACCTGAACACACACAGGACTTCTAATCCCACACTGCACACCTGGAACACACACACACAGGACTGCTAATCCCACACTGCACACTTGAACACACACACAGGACTGCTAATCCCACACTGCACACCTGAACACACACACAGGACTGCTAATCCCACACTGCACACCTGGAACACACACACAGGACTTCTAATCCCACACTACACACCTGGAACACACACACACAGGACTGCTAATCCCACACTGCACACTTGAACACACACACAGGACTGCTAATCCCACACTGCACACCTGAAAACACACACAGGACTGCTAATCCCACACTGCACACCTGGAACACACACACAGGACTCCTGATCTCCTCTCACACACACCCACCTGTTCAGAGGTCTTGTAGAAGGCCACAGAGGCGTTGACCAGCTTCAGCCTGTCCTCCATCTTCAGCATGAGCTGCTGCCAGTGGTCAGCCACCTTCTCAGCACAGTCCCGGATCAGCTCCATGTGGTGGTGGCTGGCCTGCAGCAGAGCCTCAGCCTTCTGCTGCACCTGCAGGGCGCTCTGGTGGGTCTTCTGCAGGGGCAGGGCAGAGCAGGGGAGGAGTGAGTAAAGCAGTGGGTTGATGGGAATGGATGGGGTGGCTGGATGGATGAGGGTGGGTGGATGGATGAGTGGGGGAGGTAGAGGAGGGGGAGTCAGGGGCAGAGTGGGGGAGGTAGAGGAGGGGGAGCCAGGGGCAGAGTGGGGAAGGTAGAGGAGGGGGAGTCAGGGGCAGAGTGGGGGAGGTAGAGGAGGGGGAGTCAGGGGCAGAGTGGGGGAGGTAGAGGAGGGGGAGTCAGGGGCAGAGTGGGGGAGGTAGAGGAGGGGGAGACAGGGGCAGAGTGGGGGAGGTAGAGGAGGGGGAGTCAGGGGCAGAGTGGGGGAGGTAGAGGAGGGGGAGTCAGGGGCAGAGTGGGGGAGGTAGAGGAGGGGGAGTCAGGGGCAGAGTGGGGGAGGTAGAGGAGGGGGAGTCAGGGGCAGAGTGAGGGAGGTAGAGGAGGGGGAGTCAGGGGCAGAGTGGGGGAGGTAGAGGAGGGGGAGTCAGGGGGAGGACAGACAGTCGTACCTCTATAGCATGTTGAAACTGCTCATGTTCCTTCTGGAGTTGCTCTGCCTCTTGTAGAGAGCTGGCTGTGATCAGCCCTGCGTTCAGCATGGACTCCCCATTACGAATCCACCCCAGCACCTACACACACACACACACACACACACACACACACACACACACACACGTACACACACATGTACACACACACACACACACACACATGCACACACACGTACACACACACATACACACACACACGCACACATGTGTACACACACATGAACATGTACATACACAGACACACACACATGTACACACACATGTACACACACACACAAACATGTGCACACACACGTGCACACACACACAGGCATTTTGAGGTGAGAAGGTGACAGTGAAGAATGTTTCAGTTGATAATCACCCTTCATAACCACTCAAAGACACTAGCTATGTGTGTGTTTGTGTTTGTATGTATGTTTGTGTGTGTAATACTAATGTTATATGATTCCCCTGTCTCACACACAAACATACAGGCATGACCACAAGCACACCACACATGCCCACTGTCCAGGACATGGTTAATATGTGGCTCTCCAGAACAGACTAGTAAACAAATAAATAAATAGTGAGATAAATAAACACTTTTATCTGATGCTGTTGCCCTACTTCTGACTCAGCCTAAATCCTGCCATGCTCTCAGTGGGGCTAAGCATGTGAGTGTGCATGTGTGAGTGTGCATGTGTGAGTGTGCATGTGCATGTATGTGTCTGTATGAGTGTGTCTGTGAGTGTGTGTTTGTGAGTGTGTGTGTGTACCTGCTTGACCTCTGCCTGCAGGTGGCGTAGCTGCACACACTGCTCCAGGTGTGTGTGTGTGTGTGTGTGTACCTGCTTGACCTCGGCCTGCAGGTGGCGTAGCTGCACACACTGCTCCAGGTGTGTGTGTGTGTGTGTGTACCTGCTTGACCTCTGCCTGCAGGTGGCGTAGCTGCACACACTGCTCCAGGTGTGTGTGTGTGTGTGTGTGTGTACCTGCTTGACCTCGGCCTGCAGGTGGCGTAGCTGCACACACTGCTCCAGGTGTGTGTGTGTGTGTGTGTGTACCTGCTTGACCTCGGCCTGCAGGTGGCGTAGCTGCACACACTGCTCCAGGTGTGTGTGTGTGTGTGTGTACCTGCTTGACCTCTGCCTGCAGGTGGCGTAGCTGCACACACTGCTCCAGGTGTGTGTGTGTGTGTGTGTGTGTACCTGCTTGACCTCGGCCTGCAGGTGGCGTAGCTGCACACACTGCTCCAGGTGTGTGTGTGTGTGTGTGTGTACCTGCTTGACCTCTGCCTGCAGGTGGCGTAGCTGCACACACTGCTCCAGGTGTGTGTGTGTGTGTGTGTACCTGCTTGACCTCGGCCTGCAGGTGGCGTAGCTGCACACACTGCTCCAGGTGTGTGTGTGTGTGTGTGTGTGTACCTGCTTGACCTCGGCCTGCAGGTGGCGTAGCTGCACACACTGCTCCAGGTGTGTGTGTGTGTGTGTGTGTGTACCTGCTTGACCTCGGCCTGCAGGTGGCGTAGCTGCACACACTGCTCCAGGTGTGTGTGTGTGTGTGTGTGTGTACCTGCTTGACCTCGGCCTGCAGGTGGCGTAGCTGCACACACTGCTCCAGGTGTGTGTGTGTGTGTGTGTGTGTACCTGCTTGACCTCGGCCTGCAGGTGGCGTAGCTGCACACACTGCTCCAGGTGTGTGTGTGTGTGTGTGTGTGTACCTGCTTGACCTCGGCCTGCAGGTGGCGTAGCTGCACACACTGCTCCAGGTGTGTGTGTGTGTGTGTGTGTGTACCTGCTTGACCTCGGCCTGCAGGTGGCGTAGCTGCACACACTGCTCCAGGTGTGTGTGTGTGTGTGTGTGTGTACCTGCTTGACCTCGGCCTGCAGGTGGCGTAGCTGCACACACTGCTCCAGGTGTGTGTGTGTGTGTGTGTGTGTACCTGCTTGACCTCGGCCTGCAGGTGGCGTAGCTGCACACACTGCTCCAGGTGTGTGTGTGTGTGTGTGTGTGTACCTGCTTGACCTCGGCCTGCAGGTGGCGTAGCTGCACACACTGCTCCAGGTGTGTGTGTGTGTGTGTGTGTGTACCTGCTTGACCTCGGCCTGCAGGTGGCGTAGCTGCACACACTGCTCCAGGTGTGTGTGTGTGTGTGTGTGTGTACCTGCTTGACCTCGGCCTGCAGGTGGCGTAGCTGCACACACTGCTCCAGGTGTGTGTGTGTGTGTGTGTGTGTACCTGCTTGACCTCGGCCTGCAGGTGGCGTAGCTGCACACACTGCTCCAGGTGTGTGTGTGTGTGTGTGTGTGTACCTGCTTGACCTCGGCCTGCAGGTGGCGTAGCTGCACACACTGCTCCAGGTGTGTGTGTGTGTGTGTGTACCTGCTTGACCTCTGCCTGCAGGTGGCGTAGCTGCACACACTGCTCCAGGTGTGTGTGTGTGTGTGTGTACCTGCTTGACCTCGGCCTGCAGGTGGCGTAGCTGCACACACTGCTCCAGGTGTGTGTGTGTGTGTGTGTACCTGCTTGACCTCGGCCTGCAGGTGGCGTAGCTGCACACACTGCTCCAGGTGTGTGTGTGTGTGTGTGTACCTGCTTGACCTCGGCCTGCAGGTGGCGTAGCTGCACACACTGCTCCAGGTGTGTGTGTGTGTGTGTGTGTGTACCTGCTTGACCTCGGCCTGCAGGTGGCGTAGCTGCACACACTGCTCCAGGTGTGTGTGTGTGTGTGTGTGTGTACCTGCTTGACCTCGGCCTGCAGGTGGCGTAGCTGCACACACTGCTCCAGGTGTGTGTGTGTGTGTGTGTGTGTACCTGCTTGACCTCGGCCTGCAGGTGGCGTAGCTGCACACACTGCTCCAGGTGTGTGTGTGTGTGTGTGTGTGTACCTGCTTGACCTCGGCCTGCAGGTGGCGTAGCTGCACACACTGCTCCAGGTGTGTGTGTGTGTGTGTGTGTGTACCTGCTTGACCTCGGCCTGCAGGTGGCGTAGCTGCACACACTGCTCCAGGTGTGTGTGTGTGTGTACCTGCTTGACCTCGGCCTGCAGGTGGCGTAGCTGCACACACTGCTCCAGGTGTGTGTGTGTGTGTGTGTGTGTACCTGCTTGACCTCGGCCTGCAGGTGGCGTAGCTGCACACACTGCTCCAGGTGTGTGTGTGTGTGTGTGTGTGTGTGTACCTGCTTGACCTCGGCCTGCAGGTGGCGTAGCTGCACACACTGCTCCAGGTGTGTGTGTGTGTGTACCTGCTTGACCTCGGCCTGCAGGTGGCGTAGCTGCACACACTGCTCCAGGTGGCGTCGGTGCTGCTCGGCCGCCTGATCCACTTCCTGCTGCTTCTCATGCAGGAAGTCCAGCAGGTCCTGAACCCGTGTGGCCATGTCCACATCCCTGTCACACAGCAGCTCCACACCTGCAACACACAGCTGTCAACCAGCAGCTCCACACCTGCAACACACAGCTGTCAACCAGCAGCTCCACACCTGCAACACACACCTGTCAACCAGCAGCTCCACACCTGCAACACACACCTGTCAACCAGCAGCTCCACACCTGCAACACACACCTGTCAACCAGCAGCTCCACACCTGCAACACACACCTGTCAACCAGCAGCTCCACACCTGCAACACACAGCTGTCAACCAGCAGCTCCACACCTGCAACACACACCTGCAACACACAGCTGTCAACCAGCAGCTCCACACCTGCAACACACACCTGCAACACACACCTGTCAACCAGCAGCTCCACACCTGCAACACACACCTGTCAACCAGCAGCTCCACACCTGCAACACACACCTGTCAACCAGCAGCTCCACACCTGCAACACACAGCTGTCACACAGCAGCTCCACACCTGCAACACACAGCTGTCAACCAGCAGCTCCACACCTGCAACACACACCTGTCAACCAGCAGCTCCACACCTGCAACACACACCTGCAACACACACCTGCAACACACACCTGTCAACACACAGCTGTCAACCAGCAGCTCCACACCTGCAACACACAGCTGTCAACCAGCAGCTCCACACCTGCAACACACAGCTGTCACACAGCAGCTCCACACCTGCAACACACAGCTGTCAACCAGCAGCTCCACACCTGCAACACACAGCTGTCAACCAGCAGCTCCACACCTGCAACACACAGCTGTCAACCAGCAGCTCCACACCTGCAACACACAGCTGTCAACCAGCAGC
>CM059294.1:1377500-1387500 GCA_030340665.1 Neosalanx taihuensis | reverse complement strand
TATATAGAAAAGTAATGAATTAAAATAATGAAAGAATTAAAGAAAGACAAAGCATGAAGAGGAGGTCGAGAGAGCCATAGTATGTGTGTGTGCACCGTACTACTGTGTGTGTATGTGTGTGTGTGTGTGCTGTCCCCTACCTGCTGCACATCCTGCTGGAAGACGCAGAGCTGCAGGCGCTGGTGCAGCCGTACTTTCCTCTGCTGCCAGACCCCCTCCAGCTGCCGCTGCTGGTGCAGCACCTCATGGATGACGTCCAGCACATGGTGAACCGCCTTAGAGTAGTTAGCTGAGGCTGTCAGGGAGTCAGCACTGCCCGGGATCAGGGGCCGCTGGAGCTTATCCAGCAGGGACTTCCCATCCTGACTCACCTGAGAGGGGGGGAGGGAGGAGGGGTGGAGGAGAGGGGAGGAGGGGGGGAGAGGGGAGGAGAGGAGGAGGGGAGGGAAAGGGAGGGGAGGAGGGGAGGGAAAGGGGGAGGGAGGGAAAGGGAGGGGAGGATGGGAGGGGAGGAGAGGAGAGGAGAGAGGGGAGGAGGGGAGAACAGAAGAGGGGAGAGGAGGAGGAGGGGAAGGGGAGAAGAGGAGAGAGGAGGGGAGGGGTAAGAGGAGAAAGAGAGGTTAAAGGGGAGGAGAGGAAGTTATTATTGTTTAAAAATCATGTTTGGTACTTAAAAACTGTAATTGACATATTATAATGAACATTATTAATAAATAAAGATAACAGTGGTCTGCTGTGTGTGTAGTGGATCCTGTTGCCTGCTCCCACCTCAGAGTATGCAGATGTGATGTGCTCGTACAGTCCCTGGTGGTGGTGAATGGTATCTTCCAGCTCCTGCAGTTCAGATGGGAGCTCCCCCTCTCCACACGCCTTACCCCAGGGCTCCACACTGCTCATGTACTGCAGGGGACCACGCACACACACATGTACAGACACACGTCAACACACACAAACCAAGGATAGAGGGAGGGGAGGATTGGAGGAATAGAGGGAGAGATGAAGGAGGGAGGGAGGAATGGATGAAGGAGGGGAGGTAGTGATGGAGGGAGGGAGGGAGAAATGGAGAGAAGAGATGGAGGAAGGGGATGGAGGGAGGGGATGGAGGGAGGGGATGGAGACCCAGAGAGATGGCTGGAGGTGTCTGACCTGGTCAGCTTTGAGGTGGAAGGCAGCTGACATCTCCAGCAGGGTGCTGCGTTCGTCCAGGGCTGCAGCGAAGGCCTTCCACTCCTGCTCCAGCTGGCTGGAGATCTGCTGGATCTGCTGAGAGGCGTAGTGACCCGACTCCATCAGGCGGTTCCCCACAGACATGATCCTGTTGATGTTCACGTACACGTTCTGGAGGGAGATACACAAGGATGTCACAGAAGAACCTTCTAGAAGCAGAGACAGGCAGATGTCAACATGGAACAGACCCTTGGATGGAGGTAAACATACACACTTGAGAACTAGAAGATTCTAGAAGGGCAGACCTACGCACTTTTGATCTGAAGCATCAGAACGTTTCAAAACAGGCATCAAAGTGTGCTTATTCTATTTCCAGTATGGTTTATAACACACTGCTTCCAAATGACAACCATGTGCTTTCCAACAGACAGGATTTTTTAATAAGCATGCAGTTTGGCATCACACCCCTAGGGGGCAGAGTCCACCTTCACATTGAGGCACACAGCCTCTTACATAATCACAGACGATCCTCATCAGTATGTTTTGGTCTATTCCAGTCTCGCTGTAAAGATTATGAAGGAAGAGAGTTTTTTTTTATATTCTGTAAAAAAATCTTCCACTCGACTGAACACAAATGTAAATACTGTTCAGCGCTCACGCTCAAGCGAAGGAAAGATGGATGTTTCCATCAAACAGGAAAAGGCTGTATCCTGTGGAATACTGGGAGGGGGACCCGAGCCCCCCCCAAAGCCCCCCCCCCAGCTAAAGGCTGACGTCAGACACATTAGAGGGTCCCTGCTGCGGCAGGACACCCCCCTGTCAGCGCAGGCGTGAACCCCCCCCCCCCCCCTCCTCCCCCCCTCACAGAGCAGAATACTGATCAGAAAGGAACCAGCTCCGTTACCGGGACCACGGCTACCACGGCAACCACGGCTACCGCTCACACACCTTCACACACGCGTGTGTTTCAGCGTCCTTACACAGATGAATACACTGCGGGGTGTGTGTCGTGGCGGAGGGAGGGATGGAAGGATGAGCCATCGGTGAACATTCATCCTCATCAATAATTCAAGTGACCTCATATATCCATGTGTTGATATCTCTCATCGTAGTATCCATTCTCTTCCATTTTCTTTATAATACTGTATTCATTGATATTGATGCTTGTAGCTTTGACCCTCTCGACACACGCTGCTAAAATGCCCCATTAAATTTAAGTGCAGAAATATCAGCCATAAAGCGTCCTTATGTGAGGGTCCGCTTGTGATTCTGAACCTGCAGCTCTCTGTGTTCCTGTGTGTCTGAAGCCAAGCGTGTGGCTGTGCTGGGGGTGTACTGGGGGTCTGGACTCACCCTGCAGGGCAGAGAGGCTGTACTGGGGGTCTGGAACCACCCTGCAGGGCAGAGAGGCTGGACTGGGGGTCTGGACTCACCCTGCAGGGCAGAGAGGCTGTACTGGGGGTCTGGACTCACCCTGCAGGGCAGAGAGGCTGTACTGGGGGTCTGGACTCACCCTGCAGGGCAGAGAGGCTGTACTGGGGGTCTGGACTCACCCTGCAGGGCTGAGAGGCTGGACTGGGGGTCTGGACTCACCCTGCAGGGCTGAGAGGCTGGACTGGGGGTCTGGAACCACCCTGCAGGGCAGAGAGGCTTTGCTGGGTCTGGACTCACCATACAGTTCATGGCGAAGTGGCTGTGCTGGGTCTGGAGCTCAGCTGCTTGGGTGTGGGAGCCTCCGATCTCAGTGTAGCTGGTCAGGAACAGGCCCTTGTTGTGCAAGATCCAGTCAAACATCTAGACACACGCGTCCAGACAAACACACACACAGTCACACACAGAGGGAGAGGGAAAGCCGCCCATATTAGTAGGAGCAGCCTTGAGCTTGTGTAAGTGCTGGTGTTAAAACATGAAGCTAACACTAACAACTCCTGATAAACTGGCTGACCTTCTGATGAATCAAATCCTTCCTTCATGAAGCTGAGGCTGTTTCTTCAGCCTGGAGTTGAATGGTGTCTGATCTCTTCACAGCACTGGGATTCTTATTTATATACTGTATATATATATATATATATATTTTTGTTGTTGTTGTTGTTGATTACTTTTACTTTTCATGATTAAAGACGAACACACACTTTGCTGTGCACACACACACACACTGTGCTGGGCGCTTAAACACACATTGTGCTGGGCGCGCACACACACAGACACACACACACACAGAGTGTGGATGTTTCCTCAGCTAGCTGTTGACGGCCCTCTTCTCTGAGGGAGCTCTGGAGGAATGACCTCCTCTAATCTGACACACCAACAGGGTCAAATCACAAGACTACTGTCTGCGAGTGTGTGGGGGTTGTGCATATCTACATGCTTGTGTGTGAGGGTGTGTGTGTATGTGTGTGTGTGTGTGTGTGTGTGTAATTATAACTTGTCTGTCAAACCCACTTCTACAGCTCTCTCTGCTTGAGGCCCATGAAGCTATCTTTACATGGTGACACCTTCCATTACACGCAAACATCATTAGAGAGCTTTCCATAGGTGAGAACTGAGCTGTGAATATAAATACACTGCATGTAAAACTCTAACATCCTTACTTGAATGCATTACAGCTGTGTTAAAGTGCAGTGTCAGATGGGAAGTCAGATGGCTCAACGGGTTAAGGCGTTGGCCTCATGATCGGAAGGTTGTGAGGTCGAGGCCCCGCTGTGCCAACATGACGTTGTGTCCTTGGGCAAGGCACTTCACCCTACTTTTCTCAGGGAGAATGTCCCTGTACTTACTGTAAGTCCCTTTGGATAAAAGCGTCTGCTAAACATGTAAATGTAACGCCCTTTAGCTAAACTGAGCGTCGCTGTAGCTAACAGCTGATCCTGGCGCACCTTCTCTGCATCCTGTTCGAACAGCCGCAGCTGGAAACACTGATCCAGCTTCAGTTTCCTCATGTGCCACAGCTGCTGCAGGTGCTGCCGGGTGGCGTGCAGCTTGTCCAGCAGCGCCGTGACCTTGGGAGCCAGGCTGTGGGCCTCGTTAGCGTCGTTAGCCGCGCCGCGGTTAGCGTAGCCCTCGTTAGCCGTCGACTGGAGCTTCTGGAGGAGCCTGCGTCCCTGAGCGTCCAGCTCCTCCACGGACGCCTTGGTGGCGCGCTTCTTCAGCGCTGCGTGGTCTTCCATGAGCCGGCGCGCCCCCTCGAGGTCGCGGGGAAGGTCGCGCTGAGCCAGAGTCTCCTGCAGCTCCTCCAGCCGAGCTAGCGCCCGCGCCGCCTCTGTGGCGAACTCCTCGAACGCCATCCTGACCTCGATCCACTCGTCGTGGTTGTACTCCAGGCTGCCCTCGAAGTCGGAGGTGAGCTGGGAGGGGTCCACCACCTTGGTCAAGCCCTCCAGGGACACCATGATCGTCTGAAAGGGGGAGGGTGGAGGAGAAAAGGGTGAGAGGAGGAGGAGAGGGGGAGGAGAAGTGGAGGAGAAGTGGAAGAGAGGTGGAGGAGAGGAGGAGGAAAGGAGGAGGAGAGGAGTAGGAAAGGAGGAGGAGGAGGAGTGAGACAGAGGTAGAGGAGAGGTGGAGGAGAAGTGGAAGAGAGGTGGAGGAGAGGAGGAGGAGAGGTGGAGGAAAGGAGGAGGAGAGGAGTAGGAAAGGAGGAGGAGAGGAGGAGGAGGAGGAGTGGAAGAGAGGTAGAGGAGAGGTGGAGGAGAGGTGGAGAAGGAAGGTTGGGGGAGAGGGGTGGAGACGTGGAGGAGAGATGGAAATAAACGATCATACAAGAGTTCATGATCTTACCCATCATGACTTCCCAACAGCAGAGCATTGCCACTGAATATGCATGAGGAAGCAGCACATGTTATCACCAACACTACTGAATATGTATCAGGGGTAATCCCACCAGATCAGCTGAAGCACCTCACATCATCACCTCTCTGTCACAAAGCAGTCAGAGAATGTTCCACTGTATCTGATCACGGATCAAAAGTCAATTGAAACATCCATCTCTGACGAAGTAACAGAACAGTTTCAAACCAAAGCGTCTGGAGATGACTGGAGATGAGGGGGTGGATATGAGAGCTCTGCCTGTGTGTGATCATCAGATCAGTAGGCATGGAAAGTTCCAGAGACACAGAGAAGCTCTTTCAAACAGCCCTACATGAGGCTGGCTTGCTGCATCCTCAGCAGTGAGTTAACCTTATTTTGGACTTTGCTGCTCAAACCACCCTGGTGCAACGGATCAATCCCCAGAGTCCCAAATATCCTACTTCCACACAAAGTAGGTCAGGACTAAATTTAACAGTTCCTGAGCTTTCCACTCAAGAGCAGAATATTTCAGACACAGCTTTAGGCTTTAACTGATCATTACTAACAACCAAACACTTAAAACTAACACCAACTAACACTATCAAATGAAACATCATTACTGTATCAGCTCACACCAATCAAATAGTCCTATAAAAGTAACTTTTATCTTGTACTTTATATTTTAACCTGTTACTCTGAGTGCTGTTCTGTACCTTGCTGCTGCTGAAAACTGCAATGTCCCCATTGTGGGACAAATAAAGGATGACCTGATCTTAAACCAGGATCCACAGCCGGCTTGTCCAGTTTAACATCTCACCTCAAATTCAAACTTGGAGCTGCCAAAGTTGGTCCTCTGCTTCTGCCAGAAGTTGTCAGGTTTGATGATGAGGGTCAGGTGGATGCAGGAGGGGAACGACTCCTGCAGGATCTTCAGGAGAGGCTTGATGGAGTCCCACTTGGAGCCTCGCATGTCCACGATGACGGTGAAGCCATATCTGCACACATCCTCACTGAGACGACATATGAAACACAACAAACAAGGAACTAAATACTACATGATAAACCACAAAACATACAATAACAACAGTTGAAAACGACTGGATGGAAAAGAGTTTGCGTACCCAAAAAAAAGGATACATAAATAAATGAAAGAAAATAAGATCCATCTCGTGGACAAAATCAAATGACGCAATCTTACCAAGTGTTACCAAGTATAAGTCCATAAAAGGTGTGACTTCTTCTGTGGTTTGGTGTCTAGCTCCTGTCTGGTTCCCCTGCACTAACTCAACCTGACTAACGCACCCTGGCTGTGTCCCAGAAGGACAAAACACATAACACAGAGGAGGAAAACGCAGACCAAGACGAGAGGTTTACATACTGTACAGAGTGTGTCTGTGTGTGTGTGTGTGAGAGAGAGAGAGAGAGAGAGAGAGAGAGAGAGAGAGAGAGAGAGAGAGAGAGAGAGAGAGAGAAAGAGAGGGAGAGAGAGAGAGAGAGAGAGAGGGAGAGAGAGAGAGAGATAGAGATTGGTGGTCTTCTCAAATCTGGTCTGTGCTACCCAGACACAGCCGGCAGCTATGTAAGTGAAAGGGAGAGCAAAATAGAGAGGGTCAGAGGGAGAGAGAGATAGAGAGGGTGAGAGGGAGAGAGAGAGAGATAGAGAGATAGAGAGGGTGAGAGGGAGAGAGAGAGAGCGAGGGTGAGAGGGAGAGAGAGAGAGACTCAGAGGGAGGCTAACCTACATACATGCAGGACTCGATTTCCACCCAGTTTTACAGCAGAGGGACTAGGAGGGAATTCTGGGTAAGAGATTAAGATAGGGTTACCTGGAGTTACCTTGGATTAGGATCAAGTTTTGGTTACATGGGGAGGGGTTAGGGGATGAGGTCAGGGATACCTGGAGATTAGATTAGGGGATGAGATTATGGTTACCTGGGGGTGATATTAGGATACCTGGAGATGAGATTGTGGGATGAGATTAGGGTTACCTGGGGATGAGATTGGGGAATGAGATTAGGGTTACCTGGGGATGAGATTACAGGATGAGATTAAGGTTACCTGGGGATTGCAGCGAGGTAGGTAATGAGCCTGCGGAGGTCCTCCTGGCGGAACCTGTCGTGGTTGCTCCTGGCTGGAAAGGTGAGGACGGGCCCACCACGACGATCTTTACCACCTGGGGGTGATATCAGCACAGGTTAGTCTATCTCTATCACCTGGGGGTGATATCAGCACAGGTTAGTCTATCTCTATCACCTGGGGGTGATATCAGCACAGGTTAGTCTATCTCTATCACCTGGGGGTGATATCAGCACAGGTTAGTCTATCTCTATCACCTGGACACCAGCACAGGTTAGTCTATCTCTACCACCTGGACACCAGCACAGGTTAGCCTATCTCTACCACCTGGGGGTGATACCAGCACAGGTTAGCCTATCTCTACCACCTGGACACCAGCACAGGTTAGCCTATCTCTACCACCTGGACACCAGCACAGGTTAGTCTATCTCTACCACCTGGGACACCAGCACAGGTTAGCCTATCTCTACCACCTGGACACCAGCACAGGTTAGTCTATCTCTACCACCTGGACACCAACACATCATCTACACCTTTCATTAACAATGTATTGCAACTCAGTGAATCAATGGGCTGCTCTTGGGGTGAATGCTGCATGTACCCAGGGCTTTCATTACATTCTGACCATTGTGTGAGGTAGTACAGGACCCTGGAGAACCTGAACTGGGTCAAGGTTTGGGACGTTCTTAGAGCTCAACAATTAGAGCTCAGAGGTCAGAGGGTCCCAGCCTTGAATCCCCCCTTTGTTGTGCTAAAACAGCGTTATTCTTACCTGAAAGAAAGGCCACCTTCTCCTTGAGAATGGGCAGAACATCTATGGCCTTCATGTCCTCATGGCCAGGGAACCCTGCAACAAACAACAGGAAGTCACAACAATCAACAGGAAGTCACTCAGGCCTACCAGGGAGAAGGACAGACAGGAGTTCCAGGAGACTGACTGACTCGACAGACAGACAGCCAGGTAGCAGACAGACAGGTAGCAGACAGACAGGTAGCAGACAGACAGGTAGCAGACAGACAGGTAGCAGACAGATGCACGTGGGGGGGGGACACACGGTTGCCTCTCTTCCTCATAGATCCTTTTTTAATCATGATAACCCTTACCCCCCCCCCGCCCCCTCCCCCTCCCTTTTCAGAGCCTGCTGATGAACACTCTGACCCACTTACACTGCTACCCTGAAGTTACACAGAAATTAGTTAGCTCGCTCTCATTCCCATTCTAGGTTTGTCACACCCTTCTGCAAAGCCAGAGATCCTGGTTAGTTATGCAAACCACAGATCAGTGAAGCTCACAAAACAAATGATGGCCGATTCTCTAAGTGCTTTATTCCTTCTCATAGCCCCATGATAGATGAAGTCTCAGCATCACTGAAGCTGCTCTGCTGTTCCTCCGCCAACTCACCAGATGGCTCCTGCTTAAGACCAGGGAAGGACAGAATCTCACACTCATGCAGCTTATTTCAGCCTGACAGTCTGTGGTCTGTAGGCAGCCTCTGTGAGGGCCCCAGCCTCAGCCTCAGCCCAAGCCTCAACCCCAGCCTCAGCCCCAGTCTCAGCCAAAGCCTCAGCCCCAGCCCCAGCCCCAGCCTCAGCCCCAGCCCCAGCCCCAGCCCCAGCCTTAGTCTCAACCTCACACCCTGCCCAGCCTCAGCCCCAGACTAGCCTCAGCCCCATTCCCAACCCCATTCAGAGCCCAATTCCCAGCTCTATTCCCAGCTCCATTCCCAGCATCATTCCCAGCCTCATTCCCAGCCTCATTCCCAGCATCATTCCCAGCCTCATTCCCAGCCTCATTCCCAGCATCATTCCCAGCCTCATTCCCAGCATCATTCCCAGCCTCATTCCCAGCCTCATTCCCAGCATCATTCCCAGCCTCATTCCCAGCTCTATTCCCAGCATCATTCCCAGCTCTATTCCCAGCCTCATTCCCAGCCTCATTCCCAGCCTCATTCCCAGCCTCATTCCCAGCCTCATTCCCAGCCTCATTCCCAGCCTCATTCCCAGCTCTATTCCCAGCCTCATTCCCAGCCTCATTCCCAGCCTCATTCCCAGCCTCATTCCCAGCTCTATTCCCAGCCTCATTCCCAGCCTCATTCCCAGCCTCATTCCCAGCATCATTCCCAGCCTCATTCCCAGCATCATTCCCAGCATCATTCCCAGCTCTATTCCCAGCTCCATTCCCAGCCTCATTCCCAGCCTCATTCCCAGCCTCATTCCCAGCATCATTCCCAGCATCATTCCCAGCTCCATTCCCAGCATCATTCCCAGCTCCATTCCCAGCCTCATTCCCAGCCTCATTCCCAGCCTCATTCCCAGCATCATTCCCAGCATCATTCCCAGCTCCATTCCCAGCATCATTCCCAGCATCATTCCCAGCCTCATTCCCAGCCTCATTCCCAGCCTCATTCCCAGCCTCATTCCCAGCCTCATTCCCAGCATCATTCCCAGCATCATTCCCAGCCTCATTCCCAGCTCTATTCCCAGCTCCATTCCCAGCCTCATTCCCAGCCTCATTCCCAGCCTCATTCCCAGCATCATTCCCAGCATCATTCCCAGCTCTATTCCCAGCATCATTCCCAGCCTCATTCCCAGCCTCATTCCCAGCTCTATTCCCAGCTCCATTCCCAGCCTCATTCCCAGCCTCATTCCCAGCATCATTCCCAGCATCATTCCCAGCATCATTCCCAGCATCATTCCCAGCCTCATTCCCAGCATCATTCCCAGCATCATTCCCAGCATCATTCCCAGCATCATTCCCAGCCTCATTCCCAGCCTCATTCCCAGCCTCATTCCCAGCCCCAGGCCCAGATTAAAATGTGTGTCCACATCACTGTGAAAGCCTAACCAGGTCTATTATTCACTCTGCTGCCAAGCAAGCAGCTCTCTGTTCTGATACTGCTTTTTTGACCTTGTCTAAACATTCCTACTGCCTGGAAGAGTGTGTGTGTGTGTGTGTGTGTATGTGTGTGTATGT
>CM059294.1:1312500-1372500 GCA_030340665.1 Neosalanx taihuensis | reverse complement strand
AGAGAGATCCCAGTCAGCTCCTGGGTCTGCTCAGGAGTTTGTGGTCATGGCGTGTTCCCAGGGAAGGCCTTTGAAACACCCCCCCCCCCCCCCCCCCAGTACACACACACACCCCACACATACATTTAAATGTATTCATTTAGCAGACGCCTTTATCCAAAACGACTTCCAAGAGAGAGCTTTACAAAAGAGCATCGGTCACTGATCATAATACTCCCCCCCCCCCCCCCCCCCCACACACACACACACACACACACACACACACACACCATACACATACATTCACTCCACTCACACACGTGTCCTAGGGACACTTTCAATAGATTTTCACTAGACTTCTTTCTAACAAAGGGCAGAGGCCTCGCTCCTCTAAACACACACACACACACACACACACCAGACACAAACACACATATATACTCACACTACACACACAACCAAAAACCACACAGACACGCAGGCCTACACACTACACACACAGCAGAGACACACAAACTACACAGACACACACAAGCACACAGACACACACACTAGGACATCTCTCTCTCTGTGGGATGGGGGTAACATCCTGTGACTTGTTATTCCAGCTTGAAAACAGGCCTCTTGTGTGAACAAGCAGCCTCCCTCTATCAGACCCATGAGCACCACTGGACCTGTTCTACATGAGCTGGTATCAGGGGGGTTTGAATCCCTCAAGCACGGATCTCTGGCTGGAGCCCGTGTTAAATAAACACATTAGCATATACTGTATATGTTGCTGGAATAGCTTCTTTTTCTTCTGATAGATTTCTGCATATAAGTATATCGGAGGGATGAATCAAAAGTGAAGCTTTTATTCTGAAGGACGAGAGTCTCTTAATGTAACGATTCCTGTTTCCTGCCTCTGCCTCGGTGTCCATCCTGTGCCAGCTTGTTTAAATATGAACTGCTTGTGGAGAACACGTCTCTCAGGAGAGGTCTCTGAGACCGGAGGCAGGAATCAATATGGAGGAGCCGTATGACTGTGTGTGCATGATGAAGCAGGCTTGTACTTCCTGTCAGCCTGCTGCAGACACTGTGAGAGCCATGGAAAACCCTCTCCTCAGCCAAACCTGAAGTACTAATGAATTATTTGATTGCATTTATGAATTAGTAATAAGAAGTTTAGCTATAGGACTGCATCACATCATCGTATTATGAATAATTGGCGCTATAAAATCTGGCGGCACCACCTGATTACCTTGTTTGCAAGTTGATGTTCAACTTGAAATATGAAAATAGTTTACATAATTGTATTTATGATGTCATACATGGTTTTTCTTCTGCTTTTATTATCTCTGTAGAGTGAGTCTATGTTATGATGTTTAGTGCACATGTGTTTGTGAGCCTGCTGGCTGGAGTTCCTGTGCTGGGGAGCTGACTGTCTCTACTGGTCAGGAGTGGAACTGCACCCTGGCTGTCCCTGGGTGTCGTAGAAACACTGTAATACCATCAAGCTCACTTATAACGTCTCCACCACGGCCTCTGCTCGCCCTTAACTCAGTCAACTGGTTTGGTATTGTTACCCACAAATCCAATATGTGTGTTTCTGCTCATAAATGCATTGCAGTCCAGCCAGAGTGTAAACTAAGATACAGACCTGATGATTGGCTGCTTGGTCCCTCCAGTTTTGGTTCACATTGCGTTAGAGAACAATCTAGAAGGTGAGAGAGAGAGAAAGAGAGAGAGGGGGAGAGAGGGGGAGAGAGAGAGACAGAGAGAGAAGAGAGGGGGGAGGGAGAGAGAGAGAAAGAGAGAGAGGGGAGAGAGACAGAGAGAGAGGAAGAGAGGGGAGAGAGAGACAGAGAGAGAGGAAGAGAGGAGGGAGAGAGAGAGAGGGAGAGAGAGGGAGGGAGAGAGAGAGAGGGAGAGACAGAGAGAGAGGAAGAGAGGAGGGAGAGAGAGAGAGGGAGAGAGAGGGAGGGAGAGAGAGAGAGAGAGAGGGAGAGAGAGAGAGAGAGGAAGAGAGAGGGAGGAGAGAGAGAGAGAGAGAGAGAGGGAGGGAGAGAGAGAGAGAGAGAGAGAGAGGGAGAGAGAGAGAGAGAGAGAGAGAGAGAGAGAGAGAGAGAGAGAGAGAGAGAGGAAGAGAGGGGGAGAGAGAGAGAGGAGAGAGAGAGGAAGAGAGAGGGAGGGAGAGAGAGAGGAAGAGAGAGGGAGGGAGAGAGAGAGAGAGAGAGGGAGGGAGAGAGAGAGAGAGAGAAAAGCAGTTAGACAGCTTTCAGACTGTGTGTGACTACTTGCTCGACCCCCTCTGAGGAACTGAATCAAAGAAAGCAGATATGTGGTCGTTCAAGATGTCTCAGTCTTTAGTGTGGTTTCTTCCTTACATCTCAGGCACGTCAGCAAATGAAACAGGCTGTGCAGTTTTACAGCCTCACACATGTGGGAGGGGCTGCATGAACAGCCTAGCAGCCCACCAGGGAGTTCTCTTGATATGGAGATTTAGGCTTTCAGAAGGACACCCCTGCTGGCTGGAGGTGGTACTGCAGCATTGTTTCTGGGTCAGTGGAGCAAGGAGGGCAGCTTACCTCTGTCCTGACTGCACCAGCATGTGCTGCAGGGCATTATGGGCCAGCGTACTGTGGTGTCGAGGAGGACTGCATGTCATATCAAACAGTCTCCTCTAATTCAACCACCCGTGAGAAAACATTCACATGTTACCACAATCTAGGCTCCCGCTCGTAAAAGATCCACAGCTGTACGCAGTCTAGTCACCCGTAAATCACCACTGTAACACCAAGCATGTTTACTCATCTGAGACAGACAAGCCAAGTTCACACACTACTGTTCATCCAATCAGAATGCTTCATTTCTACGGCCCTTTTTACAGTCAGTGTCACAGAAAGCTTCACCTACGTCCAGAACATCACCTAAACTGCCCTGAACCCCCTGAGAAGACCAGGAAACAAACCAAGGGAACCAGGAGAACCCTGAGGAAGCCTTGAGAGAACATACGATGGCAGTGAGCAGTGAGGGTGGAGTTTACACCTAGGAGCAGTGAGGGTGAAGTTTACACCAAGGAGCAGTGAGGGTGCAGTTTACACCTAGGAGCAGTGAGGGTGAAGTTTACACCAAGGAGCAGTGAGGGTGAAGTTTACACCAAGGAGCAGTGAGGGTGCAGTTTACACCTAGGAGCAGTGAGGGTGAAGTTTACACCAAGGAGCAGTGAGGGTGAAGTTTACACCAAGGAGCAGTGAGGGTGGAGTTTACACCAAGGAGCAGTGAGGGTGCAGTTTACACCTAGGAGCAGTGAGGGTGAAGTTTACACCAAGGAGCAGTGAGGGTGCAGTTTACACCAAGGAGCAGTGAGGGTGCAGTTTACACCTAGGAGCAGTGAGGGTGCAGTTTACACCTAGAAGCAGTGAGGGTGGAGTTTACACCAAGGAGCAGTGAGGGTGAAGTTTACACCAAGGAGCAGTGAGGGTGGAGTTTACACCAAGGAGCAGTGAGGGTGGAGTTTACACCTAGGAGCAGTGAGGGTGCAGTTTACACCTAGGAGCAGTGAGGGTGCAGTTTACACCTAGGAGCAGTGAGGGTGCAGTTTACACCAAGGAGCAGTGAGGGTGAAGTTTACACCAAGGAGCAGTGAGGGTGGAGTTTACACCTAGGAGCAGTGAGGGTGCAGTTTACACCAAGGAACAGTGAGGGTGCAGTTTACACCTAGAAGCAGTGAGGGTGGAGTTTACACCAAGGAGCAGTGAGGGTGGAGTTTACACCTAGAAGCAGTGAGGGTGGAGTTTACACCAAGGAACAGTGAGGGTGCAGTTTACACCAAGGAGCAGTGAGGGTGGAGTTTACACCAAGGAGCAGTAAGGGTGGAGTTTACACCAAGGAGCAGTGAGGGTGGAGTTTACACCTAGGAGCAGTGAGGGTGGAGTTTACACCAAGGAACAGTGAGGCTGCAGTTTACACCTAGGAGCAGTGAGGCTGCAGTTTACACCTAGGAGCAGTGAGGCTGCAGTTTACACCTAGGAGCAGTGAGGCTGCAGTTTACACCAAGGAACAGTGAGGGTGCAGTTTACACCAAGGAGCAGTGAGGGTGGAGTTTACACCAAGGAGCAGTAACGGTGGAGTTTACACCAAGGAGCAGTGAGGGTGGAGTTTACACCTAGGAGCAGTGAGGCTGCAGTTTACACCAAGGAACAGTGAGGCTGCAGTTTACACCTAGAAGCAGTGAGGGTGCAGTTTACACCAAGGAACAGTGAGGCTGCAGTTTACACCTAGAAGCAGTGAGGCTGCAGTTTACACCTAGGAGCAGTGAGGCTGCAGTTTACACCTAGGAGCAGTGAGGGTGGAGTTTACACCAAGGAACAGTGAGGCTGCAGTTTACACCTAGGAGCAGTGAGGCTGCAGTTTACACCAGGAGCAGTGAGGGTGGAGTTTACACCAGGAGCAGTGACCAGCTGACCTGGATGGAAGGATGACATGGTGGCTGTGAACTGGGAACCTAACATGTTGTTTTCTTCAGAGGGAGACAGGATGTTAGGCTGGAAGAGCACTTCCTGTTTGACAGGCTGTGCACAGCTGTTTTCCAGGGACAAGCAGCACAGGGAGCCCAGCTGAAGCAACACACACACTCACTCAAACACACACACTCACTCAAACACACACACTTAAATACACACACTCACTAAAACACACACACACTCAAACACACACACTCACTCAAACACACACACTTAAATACACACACTCACTAAAACACACTCACACAAGCAAACACAAGCATGCAAACACACACACACACACACACACTCAAACACAAGCATGCAAGCACACACAACTTGTGGTCCCTACACTGTCGCTACAAACATATAAGAATTATTCCTGCAGCGTGACAGAATGACAGAGATCCCAAGGAAGCTGTATGTTCAAAAGGCCACACTGTGGAGGTGGTGCTTCAACACACCAGCTGGATCTGTTCTGCTGTCTGGTGCTGTAAAAACCTCCAAACCCCAGAACCCAGCTGCAGTTCTGAACTCAGTCACTCTGTTAGTGAAGGAACACAGAGAAGATCAGAGGCCTCCTACTTGCGATTCAGAGGGTTCAAGGTTATCCCACATGGACAAACAGGGTTCTCAAACAGGGTTCTCAAACAGGGTTCTCAAACAGGGTTCTCAAACAGGGTTCTCCAGTGAGAACCAAGAATCCAGGTAGTTCAGCGTGTGCTGCCTGCCAGCACTGATCTCTTCGTTCTGCAGGAACGCCTGTTACACTGCTGCTGGACTACAAGACTGGGGACGATGGGAACAATACTGACACTTTTCACTGTTGAAGAAACTTCCTATTATCCATCCATCCTTCAAGACATCCATCCATCTTCCTCCTTTACTGAGCCGTCTGGTGACAAGTGATGGGAGGAAGTCATTTAGTGCTCCTTCTGACTGCATCAGGCTGTTCACTGTCTGTCAGGATAGACATCAACCCAGTCTGGAGGAAGTCCAGGAGGGAGAGAGAGGGGGTGGAGAGACTGGGGGGGGAGAAGGTGGGGGATGGAGAGGAGGTGGGAGATGGAGAGAGAAAGAGGAGAGAGAGAGAGAGAGAAGGAGGTGGGGGTGGAGAGGCGGTGGTGGGAGGTTGGAGAGAAGGAGGTAGATTGAGAGAAAGTGAGGGGAAAGGAAGGAAGGAAAGGAAAAAGGGGTAGAGACACAAGGACGAGAGAGAGAGAGAGAGAGAGAGAGAGAGAGAGAGAGAGAGAGAGAGAGAGAGAGAGAGAGAGAGAGAGAGAGAGAGAGAGAGAGAGGACAACAGTCTGGACAAAGATAGCTGAAATGCTTTTGCTGATCCATGGAGGAGGAGGGAGGGGGAGGGAGGGAGGGGGAGGGAGGGAGGGGGAGGGAGGAGGAGGGAGGGGGAGGGAGGGAGGGGGAGGGAGGGAGGGGGAGGGAGGAGGAGGTGGCGTGGGCGATACCAGACTGTCTCTGGGTACTATTCTCTGCTTCAGCGTCACCAACTGCCAATTATCCGTCCGGAGCGGAGAAGAGTTCAAACGCTTACAAAGTACGCAAGGCGCACTCCACCCTGCCCTCACTCTCTCTTCTCTGCCCTCACTCTCTCTTCTCTGCCCTCACTCTCTCTTCTCTGCCCTCTCTGTCTCTCTTTCTGCCCTCTCTGTCTCTCTTCTCTGCCTTCTCTGTCTCTTTTTCTGCCCTCTCTGTCTCTCATCTCTGCCTTCTCTCTGTCTCTCATCTCTGCCTTCTCTCTGTCTCTCTTCTCTGCCCTCTCTGTCTCTCTTTCTGCCCTCTCTGTCTCTCTTTCTGCCCTCTCTGTCTCTCTTCTCTGCCCTCTCTGTCTCTCTTTCTGCCCTCTCTGTCTCTCTTTCTGCCCTCTCTGTCTCTCTTCTCTGCCCTCTCTGTCTCTCTTTCTGCCCTCTCTGTCTCTCTTTCTGCCCTCTCTGTCTCTCTTTCTGCCCTCTCTGTCTCTCTTTCTGCCCTCTCTGTCTCTCTTCTCTGCCCTCTCTGTCTCTCTTTCTGCCCTCTCTGTCTCTCTTTCTGCCCTCTCTGTCTCTCTTCTCTGCCCTCTCTGTCTCTCTTTCTGCCCTCTCTGTCTCTCTTCTCTGCCCTCTCTGTCTCTCTTCTCTGCCCTCTCTGTCTCTCTTCTCTGCCCTCTCTGTCTCTCTTTCTGCCCTCTCTGTCTCTCTTCTCTGCCCTCACTCTCTCTTCTCTGCCCTCTCTCCCTCTCCCTCTTGGAAAGACAGGTTTGTTTGAATCCTATCACTGTATCATTGTAGTTTCCTTGCATAAGACTTTGGGGTAGAAACATTACACAGCAGTTTAGCTCACCCTGCAGGATCAAAGAAAAATGTTGACCCACAAAATAACAGGCTATACGGATGAGGTAAACAACAGCAGCAAAAGGTTTATGTATTTATATTGTATTTTGTAATTCCATTTTGTAATTGTACAACATCTAACTGACTGATAAAGAGCTAAAAAGAGAAAGATACAATCCAGTACATGTTTCATTCATATAAATGGTCACTACTGAGTGACGTAACAGAGACAGCTGTGAGCCCACACACACACAGACACAGACATGACCCCTGGCTGGACAGCCCTAAGATACTGGTGTAAAATGTAGACATATGGCATAACAGGAGAGAGAGAGAGAGAGAGAGAGAGAGAGAGAGAGAGAGAGAGGGAGAGAGGGAGGGAGAGAGGGAGAAAGCGAGAGAGAGAGAGTGTGTGTGTGTGTGTGTGTGTGTGTGTGTGTGTGTGTGTGTGTGTGTGTGTGTGTGTGTGTGTGTGTGTGTGTGTGTGTGTGTGTGTGTGTGTGTGAGAGAGAGAGAGAGAGAGAGTGAGAGAGAGAGAGAGAGAGAGAGGGAGAGAGTGTGTGTGTGTGTGTGTGTGTGTGTGTGTGTGTGTGTGTGTGTGTGTGTGTGTGTGTGTGTGAGAGAGAGAGAGAGAGAGAGAGAGAGAGAGAGAGAGAGAGAGTGAGAGACAGAGGACAACCCTTGTGACCAGGAGACACCAGGTGTCACGAAGACAGCTGACGGTGCAGAGCAGATAGACAGGTGCAGATAGACAGGCGCAGAGCAGATAGACAGGTGCAGATAGACAGGAGCAGAGCAAATAGGCAGAGCAGATAGACAGGCGTAATTAGACAGGCGCAGAGCATATATGTAGAGCAGATAGACAGGCGCAGATAGACAGGTGCAGAGCAGATAGGCAGAGCAGATAGACAGGAGCAGAGCAGATAGGCAGAGCAGATAGACAGGTGCAGAGCAGATAGGCAGAGCAGATAGACAGGCGCAGAGCAGATAGACAGGTGCAGATAGACAGGAGCAGAGCAAATAGGCAGAGCAGATAGACAGGCGTAATTAGACAGGCGAAGAGCATATATGTAGAGCAGATAGACAGGCGCAGATAGACAGGTGCAGAGCAGATAGGCAGAGCAGATAGACAGGAGCAGAGCAGACAGGCGCAGAGCATATAGGTAGAGCAGATAGACAGGCGCAGATAGACAGGAGTAGAGCAGATAGACAGGAGCAGAGCAGATAGACAGGTGCAGAGCAGATAGGCAGAGCAGATAGACCGGAGCAGAGCAGATAGACAGGGGCAGAGCAGATAGACAGGAGCAGAGCAGATAGATGCAGAGCAGATAGACAGAGCAGATAGACAGGCACAGAGCAGATAGACAGGCACAGAGCAGATAGGCAGGCGCAGAGCAGATAGACAGGCACAGAGCAGATAGGCAGAGCAGATAGACAGGAGCAGAGCAGACAGGCGCAGAGCAGATAGACAGAGCAGATAGACAAGCGCAGAGCAGATAGACAGGAGCAGAGCAGATAGACAGGCGCAGAGCAGATAGGCAGAGCAGATAGACAGGCGCAGAGCAGATAGACAGGAGCAGAGCAGATAGACAGGTGCAGAGCAGATAGGCAGAGCAGATAGACAGGCGCAGAGCAGATAGGCAGAGCAGATAGACAGGCGCAGAGCAGATAGACCGGAGCAGAGCAGATAGACAGGTGCAGAGCAGATAGGCAGAGCAGATAGACAGGCGCAGAGCAGATAGACAGGAGCAGAGCAGATAGACAGGTGCAGAGCAGATAGGCAGAGCAGATAGACAGGCGCAGAGCAGATAGACAGGAGCAGAGCAGATAGACAGGTGCAGAGCATCAGTGGTGGTCTCCCTGACAGGGGCCAACAGCATATTCATGCTTTAATCTGCGAGGTGATGATTATCCCGTATGTGTAGAGGGGAGTCACACAAGGTAGTGTTCATTCACGTTAGGCCTTATGCAG
The DNA here is from genome assembly GCA_030340665.1 of Neosalanx taihuensis. Taxonomy (NCBI): domain Eukaryota; kingdom Metazoa; phylum Chordata; class Actinopteri; order Osmeriformes; family Salangidae; genus Neosalanx; species Neosalanx taihuensis. Next base: position 1,363,738 of record CM059294.1, on the reverse strand, counting down.
TATCACAGATGCCTCGATACATGTCTGCGCGTGTGACCGTTTTAAGATTCGGTCCCTTTCTCTGCCAGCGCGTTCACACAATCATGTCATCGATACTGGTCTGAGATAGACTTGACGCCCAAGTATAGAAATGGGTTCACGTATGACGCAGAACAGCCTCTTTAATGAAGGGTCCTCGCCTCAAAATGTTGATAAGCAGAGACGCATAGGCGTCATCTATTCTCTATGAAAACACGATCCCCCTGTTAGATCCGTGCACGAGGAAGGCGCCTGCAGTCTGTCTGCAAACACAGCAACATGCACAGCAACAATGTAACAGCACTGATATCACTGGCTTGCAGCCCAACTCGCCCCTTTCTGACTTACCAGGTTTGAAAAACGCCGCTATGTCTGCCGCATCACTCGGACCCTCATCTATCCCGCCGCTCGAGCTCATTGCTGGAATCACGTCACGTCCAAACAGCCCCTAAAGATTCTCCTCCGTTAGATCCGTGCAGAAAGGACCAGTCTTACATTGAATCTGAGAATAATGTCCCGTCACGCTGCTGGGTTTCCCCTCCGTAGGCAGCAGCCCTCCATCTTGACTGGAATAAAACCTCCTTATTGCAGATCTGCGCGGAGGGGAAGGCAGTGCTGACTCCATGGGGATGGGGGAGGTCTGCAGGGGAGGTCTGCAGGGGAGGTCTACAGGGGAGGTCTATTAACATATTGCATGATGTTTAGAGCTCTTCCCAATGAGAGACACTAGATCACAGACAGACTCGTCATCAGTCTTGTGTCTGTTGATTGTTGAGCTGTTTGTTCAGTCATATTCATCAATAAAACCAGACTTGATCCTGATGTTACCTGAACACTGGCTTATTAGGTTCACTAGGCATGACCAATGAACCTTCTGGAAGGTATAATGCAGTTTAAAAACAAGGACATCCTGGAGAAAATGAAGTGTGCTGCTCTAACCGGGACGGCTCGAGCTCGTGGTGACGTCACAGCATGGATAACGGAGCGGAGCTGCGCGAGGCTGCGCGAGGGGACAGCGCCTCACTCCGGTCTGAAGGGAAATGTTCTTATTCTTCATGTTCTGACCTCTTTAAGGAAATCGTTTTGTTTTCTTATTTATAATGATCATCTTAATTCCCACTGTTTTATTCTGTTATCCAGTCTGTAGACTGGGTTCTGGTTCCTGTTCTGCAGGTGTATAGACTGGGTTCTGGTTCCTGTTCTGCATGTGTATAGACTGGGTTCTGGTTCCTGTTCTGCATGTGTATAGACTGTGTTCTGGTTCCTGTTCTGCATGTGTATAGACTGGGTTCTGGTTCCTGTTCTGCATGTGTATAGACTGGGTTCTGGTTCCTGTTCTGCATGTGTATAGACTGTGTTCTGGTTCCTGTTCTGCATGTGTATAGACTGGGTTCTGGTTCCTGTTCTGCATGTGTATAGACTGGGTTCTGGTTCCTGTTCTGCAGGTGTATAGACTGGGTTCTGGTTCCTGTTCTGCAGGTGTATAGACTGGGTTCTGGTTCCTGTTCTGCATGTGTATAGACTGGGTTCTGGTTCCTGTTCTGCAGGTGTATAGACTGGGTTCTGGTTCCTGTTCTGCATGTGTATAGACTGGGTTCTGGTTCCTGTTCTGCAGGTGTATAGACTGGGTTCTGGTTCCTGTTCTGCAGGTGTATAGACTGGGTTCTGGTTCCTGTTCTGCAGGTGTATAAACTGTGTTCTGGTTCCTGTTCTGCAGGTGTATAGACTGGGTTCTGGTTCCTGTTCTGCATGTGTATAGACTGGGTTCTGGTTCCTGTTCTGCAGGTGTATAGACTGTGTTCTGGTTCCTGTTCTGCATGTGTATAGACTGGGTTCTGGTTCCTGTTCTGCAGGTGTATAGACTGGGTTCTGGTTCCTGTGTGTTCTGTTGATCTATAAACAGGGTTCTGTAGATCATGTGTTGTTCATGTTCTAGTTCATAGAAAGCAAGTAAAGATCTAATTGTCACTAGGCCTACAGAACACAGTTCAGACAAAAGTTTAATTTGACCTTTATTAACAGCACTGTCAACACATGTTGGATTAAAACCACTTATTAACAGTCTGGACCAGGCGAGGAAGGTGCTGTGACCATAGACATGGCTGTGACTGCATACAGAGGAGCTTCCATCCAAACTAACAGGGATCCTGCACATCATGGAACATGGCGACAGCGCCCCCTAGTGTCCGTGTTCAGAACTCTTCTCATCTCATTCCACAACTACTCTTACCAAACATGCGTGTAACTTGTAAATAAACCGTTAATTACAAATTCTATCTCCCCTATTGGTGTTTGAGCTTTATTGCTTTTCTGCAAATGTTTTGTGTGTTAAACTTGTATTCTCCATTGTTTCTTTAGGAGAAAATAGATTCGACTTCACAGAATAGTGATATAGTGTATAGTTTTAAAGTTGAAGACTGTCAAACCAGCAATATTAAGTTAGCGCAGCAAACTAGCGGTTTTGACATATGTTTCAATTAAGAGCTACAAATATTTGTACTGGACAGTATGGAGAAAATCTAAACAAAACTTTTGACATTTATAAATTAATTATTTAAATACACATTTATGTGACTTTTAATCAGGGGTGGGCAATCCTGGTCCTCGAGGGACGCTGTCCTGAAGGTTTTAGATGTTTCCCTAGTCTAGCACACCTGATTCTAATGAAGGGGTTGTTATCAAGCTCTGTGGAACCCTGATACTGACCATTCATTTCAGTTTAAAGGCGAGAATTGCCTCTGACTACACTCATCAGTCCATTAGTGATGGTCTGAGACTTAATGAGTGATCTATTGTTTGCATCATCCTGCCACACAACATCATAAGTACCTTTAGCCTTTTAGACTCATAGATTACACAGTGTTGAGGATTGTACAGAATTTGTTAAATAGTTTTTTAGTGATGAGTCAGTTACATGATGAGTGATCTATTGTTTGCATCATCCTGCCACACTAAATTCTGTGTATGTGCAAATATGCATGGTAAAAAACAATTAAGATTCATTGGCAACACTCACAAAGCACAAGCCTACCACCACTTACAGAGTAATACAAGTCACCTGTACCCAACCTTAATTATAATTACCATCACAACAAACACCATCATAAACCACACCCACTAGCCAAGATGGAAGCCTATTAACCCTCCAAGTGGATTCAAAGAGCTCCTACAGTCCTTGATAGCTCAATTTCCTGGCTGGACCACATCAATCGATGAAGATCAGTGTGCGTTGGACCGGTCATTAGCGACATCATTCAAGATGTTTAAGTAAATATTGAATTAGCTTCTGACTATGTTGGTATCAAATCAAGCTAATCATTTTCTATGAAACTTGTTTATTTGCTAGAGAGAATAAAATCCACCTGACTCTGTGAGTCTGGTGACTCTTTCTTCTAAAGAAAGATTGATCCCAGCTAAATAAGCCTAAATGCTTATTTAGAATAAAAAACAAGTCTAACAAGTAGTTTGGAAGCAAACTTCACCCAAATCAACCAAGATAAAGAAGGTATAAGAAAACTTTTATTTTCACTTGAAAAAACCTTTACATCTACCTACAAAGCTAAAATACTGAAACCAAGTGATAATAAAGTACCAGTATGAAGCAATGACAATGTTGCAGGTACTTTCATAACAAGTGTATGTAGATAGTTCATAGAAGAGGACTTCAATATGGTCAAAGTAAATATAGGCAGATTTGATATAATTAGTCAAGGTTGAAATATATTTAGTATAGTATGAAAAACCATAGCACTGAGTCCCTTGGTGACAGACACAGTAACTCTTAATATCAGAACCACCAAGTCCTCCATCACAGGAAATGCTAGTACATTTTCATTGTGAGCTTGGAACAACCCACACACCCCTCAATGCCTTCAGCGTGGCTCCAGACATCACTGCTTTAGATTAGGGCTTCTGTAGGGCTTCTCTCCAGTGTGTATCATGATATGTCTCTTCAAATTACCTGAAGAAGAGAAGTTTTTACCGCAGCATTCACAGCTGTAGGGCTTCTCTCCAGTGTGGATCCTGCTGTGAGCTGTAAGACTACTAGCCTGGCTAAAGGTTTTACCACAGAGGCCACAGCTGTAGGGCTTCTCTCCAGTGTGGATCCTGCTGTGAGCTGTAAGACTACTAGCCGTGCTAAAGGTTTTACCACAGAGGTCACAGCTGTAAGGCTTCTCTCCAGTGTGGATCCTGCTGTGAATAGTTAAATCTTGAGCCAGTCTAAAGGTTTTACCACAAAGGTCACAGCTGTAGGGCCTCTCTCCAGTGTGGATCCTGCTGTGAGCTTTAAGATGACCACCCTGGCTAAAGGTTTTACCACAGAGGCCACAGCTGTAGGGCTTCTCTCCAGTGTGGATCCTGCGGTGAACTGTGAGATGAGCAGCCCGGCTAAAGGTTTTACCACAGAGGTCACAGCTGTAGGACTTCTCTCCAGTGTGGATCCTGCTGTGAGCAGTAAGACTATCAGCCCGGTTAAAGGTTTTACCACAAAGGTCACAGCTGTAGGGCTTCTCTCCAGTGTGGATCCTGCTGTGAGCTGTAAGTCTGCCAGCCCGCCTAAAGGTTTTACCACAGAGGTCACAGCTGTAGGGCTTTTCTCCAGTGTGGATCATTATATGTTCCTTCAACTCACCTAAGGTAGCGAAGACTTTATCACAGCATTCACAGCAGTAGGGCTTCTCTCCAGTGTGTGTCCTGGTGTGAGCTTTAAGATTACCAGCCAGCCTAAAGGTTTTACCACAGAGGCCACAGCTATAGGGCTTCTCTCCAGTGTGGATCCTGCTGTGAGCTGTAAGACTACTAGCCGTGCTAAAGGTTTTACCACAGAGGTCACATCTGTAGGGCTTCTCTCCAGTGTGGATCCTGCGGTGAACTGTGAGATGAGCAGCCCGACTAAAGGTTTTAACACAGAGGTCACAGCTGTAGGGCTTCTCTCCAGTGTGGATCCTGCGGTGAACTGTGAGATGAGCAGCCTGGCTAAAGGTTTTACCACAGAGGCCACAGCTGTAGGGCTTTTCTCCAGTGTGGATCATGATATGTTTCTTTAACTTACCTGAGGTAGCGAAGACTTTATCACAGCATTCACAGCTGTAGGGCTTCTCTCCAGTGTGGATCCTGCTGTGAATAGTTAAATCTTGAGCCAGCCTAAAGGTTTTACCACAAAGGTCACAGCTGTAGGGCCTCTCTCCAGTGTGGATCCTGCTGTGAGCTGTAAGACTACTAGCCTGGCTAAAGGTTTTACCACAGAGGTCACAGTTGTGGGGCTTCTTTCCAGCGTGGATCTTCATGTGCTTCTTGAGGTTACTAGATGATGAAAGGCTCTTCCCACCTGTTTCATCGTGATGTGTCTCCATAACTCAGCTCTCTCTTTGTTTTCTGTTTGGTCTCTCTGGATCCTGTCTTGTCTCTGGAAGCTTTTTTCTCTCTGGTTGATCCTCTGACTGGTTACTGTTGATTTTGGCTGTGTTTCTCTTCTCTCTGGAGACTTAAGGTGTCTTCTCTGTCTAGTCTCCGCCCACGCTCAAGTATGATTGGCCAGTAGGAGACCTGGGACTTTCAAAAATAAATGTAATCTTTTGTTTGTCATAATTGGCCACTTTGAATTTGTAATGTAGATAATTTGGTGAGAGGCGTATGTTTCACAGGTTTATACTGACTTAAATTACCCATGTACATGTTAACAGTACTGGAAATTCTGTGTATGTGCAAATATGCATGGTCAAAAAACAATTCAGATTCTGAAACAGATGCTCATTTACTCACTGCCAAATGTAAATTGATTCATTTTAGATGCGCCAAACCAACCTTATTGCTTAACATCTGAGCAATTTTGAAATGGCTACAAAGGTCAGAGGTCACAGCTGTAGGGCTTCTCCAGTGACTCATGTTGTGCTTTGTTAAATCCCCAGTGTTTGTAAAGTTGTAACAGTTTTTAAATCACAGTTTCACCAAAGATAAATGAATGAAATCAAAATGAAGAGGTCACAGCTGTAGAGCTTCTCTGCAGTGTGTCCATTTTTAAATATGCTAAATCTCTGAGAATCAATATTCTCTCTCCTGGTTGTGCTGAATGCAACAACACCACAGATAGTCTGGTAGGTTTGACATTTGTTGATAACATTTCTGTTTTTTAATGATTGCATAGGATCAGGTACTTCACTATAAGCAACATTAATTTCAATTTCAAATACATTTCAACAATTTATTGAAGGTGTTTTAGCACTCTGCTTATACTGACAAGTAGTTTGGAAGCACACTTCACCCAAATCAACCAAGATAGAGAAGGTATTTCTGAAAACTTTTATTTCCACTTTGATAAAAACCTTTACATTTACCTACAAAGCTAAAAGACTAAAACCAAGTGATAATAAAGTAACAGTGTGAAGCAATGACATTGTGCAGGTACAAAAAAGTGTATGTAGAAAGTTCATAGTAGAGGACTTCAATATGGTCAAAGTAAATATAAACATATTTGATATAATAAGTCAAGGTTGTATGAAATATATTTAGTATGGTATGAAAAACCATAGCACTGAGTATCTTGGTGACAGACACAGTAACTCTTCATATCAGAACCACCAAGTTCTCCATCACAGGAAATGCTAGTACATTTTCATTGTGAGCTTGGAACTACCCACACACCCCTCAATGCCTTCAGCGTGGCTCCAGACATCACTGCTTTAGATTAGGGCTTCTGTAGGGCTTCTCTCCAGTGTGTATCATGATATGTTTCTTCAAATTACCTGAAGAAGAGAAGTTTTTACCGCAGCATTCACAGCTGTAGGGCGTCTCTCCAGTGTGGATCCTGCAGTGAGCTGTGAGATGTTCAGCCCGGCTAAAGGTTTTACCACAGAGGCCACAGCTGTAGGGCTTTTCTCCAGTGTGAACCATAATATGTAGGGCTTCTCTCCAGCTAGTACATTACCTGAAGAAGAGAAGTTTTTACCGCAGCATTCACAGCTGTAGGGCTTCTCTCCAGTGTGGATCCTGCAGTGAGCTGTGAGATGTTCAGCCCGGCTAAAGGTTTTACCACAGAGGCCACAGCTGTAGGGCTTTTCTCCAGTGTGAACCATAATATGTTTCTTCAACTCACCTGAGGTAGCGAAGACTTTATCACAGCATTCACAGCTGTAGGGCTTCTCTCCAGTGTGGATCCTGCTGTGAGCTTTAAGATGACCAGCCTGGCTAAAGGTTTTACCACAGAGGCCACAGCTATAGGGCTTCTCTCCAGTGTGGATCCTGCTGTGAGCTGTAAGACTACTAGCCTGGCTAAAGGTTTTACCACAGAGGTCACAGCTGTAGGGCTTCTCTCCAGTGTGGATCCTGCTGTGAGCTGTAAGACTACCAGCATGGCTAAAGGTTTTACCACAGAGGTCACAGCTGTAGGGCTTCTCTCCAGTGTGGATCCTGCTGTGAGCTGTAAGACTACTAGCCTGGCTAAAGGTTTTACCACAGAGGTCACAGCTGTAGGGCTTCTCTCCAGTGTGGATCCTGCGGTGAATAGTTAAAACCTCAGCCAGCCTAAAGGTTTTACCACAAAGGTCACAGCTATAGGGCTTTTCTCCAGTGTGGATCATTATATGTTTCTTCAACTCACCTGAGGTAGCGAAGACTTTATCACAGCATTCGCAGCTGTAGGGCTTCTCTCCAGTGTGGATCCTGCTGTGACCTTTAAGATTACCAGCCTGGCTAAAGGTTTTACCACAGAGGTCACAGCTGTAGGGCTTCTCTCCAGTGTGGATCCTGCTATGGGATTTTAAATGGTTAGCCGTGCTAAAGGTTTTACCACAGAGGTCACAGTTGTGGGGCTTCTTTCCAGCGTGGATCTTCATGTGCTTCTTGAGGTTACTAGATGATGAAAGGCTCTTCCCACCTGTTTCATCGTGATGTGTCTCCATAACTCAGCCCTCTCTTTGTTTTCTGTTTGGTCTCTCTGGATCCTGTCTTGTCTCTGGAAGCTTTTTTCTCTCTGGTTGATCCTCTGACTGGTTACTGTTGATTTTGGCTGTGTTTCTCTTCTCTCTGGAGACTTAAGGTGTCTTCTCTGTCTAGTCTCCGCCCACGCTCAAGTATGATTGGCCAGTTGGAGATCTGGGACTTTCACAAATAAATGTAATCTTTTGTTTGTCATAATTGGCCACTTTGAATTTGTAATGTGGATAATTTGGTGAGAGGCGTATGTTTCACAGGTTTATACTGACTTAAATTACCCATGTACATGTTAAAAGTACTGGAAATTCTGTGTATGTGCAAATATGCATGGTCAAAAAACAATTCAGATTCTGAAACAGATGTTCATTTACTCACTGCCAAATGTAAATTGATTCATTTTAGATGCGGCAAACCAACCTTATTGCTTAACATCTGAGCAATTTTGAAATGGCTACAGAGGTCAGAGGTCACAGCTGTAGGGCTTCTCCAGTGACTCATGTGGTGCTTTGTTAAATCCCCAGTGTTTGTAAAGTTTTAACAGTTTTTAAATCAGAGTTTCACCAAAGATAAATGAATGAAATCAAAATGAAGAGGTCACAGCTGTAGAGCTTCTCTGCAGTGTGTCCATTTTTAAATATGCTAAATCTCTGAGGATCAATATTCTCTCTCCTGGTTGTGCTGAATGCAACAACACCACAGATAGTCTGGTAGGTTTGACATTTGTTGATAATTTTTATTGACTACGTTTTTTAATGATTGCATAGGATCAGGTACTTAACTATAAGCAACATGAATTTCAATTTCAAATACATTTCAACAATTTATTGGTGTTTTAGCACTCTGCTTATACTGACAAGTAGTTTGGAAGCACACTTCACCCAAATCAACCAAGATAGAGAAGGTATTTCTGAAAACTTTTATTTCCACTTTGATAAAAACCTTTACATTTACCTGCGAAGCTAAAAGACTAAAACCAAGTGATAATAAAGTACCAGTGTGAAGCAATGACATTGTGCAGGTACTAACAAGTGTATGTAGAAAGTTCATAGTAGAGGACGTCAATATGGTCAAAGTAAATATAGGCAGATTTGATATAATAAGTCAAGGTTGTATGAAATATATTTAGTATGGTCTGAAAAACCATAGCACTGAGTCCCTTGGTGACAGACACAGTAACTCTTCATATCAGAACCACCAAGTTCTCCATCACAGGAAATGCTAGTACATTTTCATTGTGAGCTTGGAACAACCCACACACCCCTCAATGCCTTCAGCGTGGCTCCAGACATCACTGCTTTAGATTAGGGCTTCTGTAGGGCTTCTCTCCAGTGTGTATCATGATATGTCTTTTCAAATTACCTGAAGAAGAGAAGGTTTTACCACAGAGGTGACAGCTGTAGGGCTTCTCTCCAGTGTGGATCCTGCAGTGAATAGTTAAAACCTCAGCCAGCCTAAAGGTTTTACCACAAAGGTCACAGCTGTAGGGCTTTTCTCCAGTGTGGATCATTATATGTTTCTTCAACTCACCTGAGGTAGCGAAGACTTTATCACAGCATTCGCAGCTGTAGGGCTTCTCTCCAGTGTGGATCCTGCTGTGGCCTTTAAGATTACCAGCCTGGCTAAAGGTTTTACCACAGAGGTCACAGCTGTAGGGCTTCTCTCCAGTGTGGATCCTGCGGTGAGATGTGAGACTACCAGTCAAGCTAAAGGTTTTACCACAGAGATCACAGCTGTAGGGCTTCTCTCCAGCGTGGATCTTGCTGTGAGCTGTAAGACTACCAGTATGGCTAAAGGTTTTACCACAGAGGTCACAGCTGTAGGGCTTCTCTCCAGTGTGGATCCTGCTATGGGATTTTGATGAAAGGCTCTTCCCACCTTTTTCATCGTGATGTGTCTCCATAACTCAGCTCTCTCTTTCTTCTCTGTCTGGTCTCTCTGGATACTGTCTTGTCTCTGGAAGCTTTTTTCTCTCTGGTTGATCCTCTGACTGGTTACTGTTGATTTTGGCTGTGTTTCTCTTCTCTCTGGAGACTTAAGGTGTCTTCTCTGTCTAGTCTCCACCCACGCTCAAGTATGATTGGCCATTAGGAAATCTGGGACTTTCACAAATAAAATAAATCTTTTGTTTGTCATAATTGTTCCAACTGGTGTCTTGGTGTCTAAGGCTGTGTCAATAGCCCCTTTTTTGGTCTTTTGAATTGCATTAGCCCACACTGACCGGTGGAGACCTCATTCTGAATATTGCTATAACTGTTAGCTGTTCCTTGCACTCTCTAACATCTCCTCTACTCCGTCTCACTGTCCTCCCCTCCATACCTCCCTTTGGTATGGGGGGACTGAGCTCTCAGCACTTGCATGGTCATCGGCCAATGTTGGACCTGGCGCCAGTAGACATCGATCTAAGATGGTCTTCCAACCCCGGATCTGGTCGCCAGTCGGACGTCAGTCTCCCTGATGGACAAGGAGAGAGTTCCCGGTCCTTTTCCTCATCCCCCTGCGTGTGATGCTGCGCCAATCATGGGCCCAAGCCCAGTGACTGCCTAAATTGACTTTGTGCAACCTAAGACCCAAGTTGAGCATTGAGTATTGATGTTTCAACAACTTGTTAACTCTCTCTAGAGTTATGACTGTTTTAGCCTGTGTTCTGCTCTTCACTTTCTCCAATCGTCCCTGGAGGAGGGGATCCCTCACTGAATTGCTCCTTCCAAGGTTTCTGCCATTTTTTGTTCCTAGTGAGTTTTTCTGAGAGTTTTTCCTTGTCTTCCTTGAGGGTTTAGGTTGGTTGAGGGGCAGTTCTTTGGGCATATGTGAAGCCCTCTGTGACACTGCTTGTAAAAAGGGCTATACAAATAAATGTTGATTTGATTTGATAATTGGCCACTTTGAATTTGTAATGTAGACCATTTGGTGAAATTTCTTGAAGGTGTTTTAGCGCTCTGCTTATACTGACAAGTAGTTTGGAAGCACACTTCAAATCAACGCAGATAAAGAAGGTATTTCAGAAAACTTTTATTTTCACTTGGATAAAAACCTTTACATTTACCTACAAAGCTAACAGACTGAAACCAAGTGATAATAAAGTACCAGTGTGAAGCAATGACAAAGTTGCAGGTACTTTCATAACAAGTGTATGTAGATAGTTCATAGAAGAGGACTTCAATATGGTCAAAGTAAATATAGGCAGATTTGATATAATTAGTCAAGGTTGAAAAATATTTAGTATGGTATGAAAAACCATAGCACGGAGTCCCTTGGTGACAGACACAGTAACTCTCCATATCAGAACCACCAAGTCCTCCCTCACAGGAAATGCTAGTACATTTTCATTGTGAGCTTGGAACAAACCACACACCCCTCAATGCCTTCAGCGTGGCTCCAGACATCACTGCTTTAGATTAGGGCTTCTGTAGGGCTTCTCTCCAGTGTGTATCATGATATGTTTCTTCAAATTACCTGAAGAAGAGAAGTTTTTACCGCAGCATTCACAGCTGTAGGGCTTCTCTCCAGTGTGGATCCTGCAGTGAGCTGTGAGATGAGCAGCCTGGCTAAAGGTTTTACCACAGAGGTCACAGCTGTAGGGCTTTTCTCCAGTGTGAACCATAATATGTTTCTTCAACTCACCTGAGGTAGCGAAGACTTTATCACAGCATTCACAGCTGTAGGGCTTCTCTCCAGTGTGGATCCTGCTGTGAGCAGTAAGACTATCAGCCCGACTAAAGGTTTTACCACAGAGGTCACAGCTGTAGGGCTTCTCTCTAGTGTGGATCCTGCGGTGAACTGTGAGATGAGCAGCCCGGCTAAAGGTTTTACCACAGAGGTCACAGCTGTAGGGCTTCTCTCCAGTGTGGATCCTGCAGTGAATAGTTAAATCCTGAGCCAGTCTAAAGGTTTTACCACAAAGGTCACAGCTGTAGGGCTTCTCTCCAGTGTGGATCCTGCTGTGAGCAGTAAGACTATCAGCCCGGCTAAAGGTTTTACCACAGAGGCCACAGCTGTAGGGCTTTTCTCCAGTGTGGATCATTATATGTTTCTTCAACTCACCTGAGGTAGCGAAGACTTTATCACAGCATTCACAGCTATAGGGCTTCTCTCCAGTGTGGATCCTGCTGTGAGCTGTAAGACTACTAGCCGTGCTAAAGGTTTTACCACAGAGGTCACAGCTGTAGGGCTTCTCTCCAGTGTGGATCCTGCTGTGAACTGTGAGATGAGCAGCCTGGCTAAAGGTTTTACCACAGAGGTCACAGCTGTAGGGCTTCTCTCCAGTGTGGATCCTGCAGTGAGCTGTGAGATTACCAGCCTGGCTAAAGGTTTTACCACAGAGGTCACAGCTATGGGGCTTCTCTCCAGTGTGGATCCTGCTATGGGATTTTAAATGGTTAGCCGTGCTAAAGATTTTACCACAGAGGTCACAGCTGTAGGGCTTCTCTCCAGTGTGGATCCTGCTGTGAGCTGTAAGACTACTAGCCGTGCTAAAGGTTTTACCACAGAGGTCACAGTTGTGGGGCTTCTCTCCAGCGTGGATCTTCATGTGCTTCTGGAGGTTACTAGATGATGAAAGGCTCTTCCCACCTTTTTCATCGTGATGTGTCTCCATAACTCAGCTCTCTCTTTCTTCTCTGTCTGGTCTCTCTGGATACTGTCTTGTCTCTGGAAGCTTTTTTCTCTCTGGTTGATCCTCTGACTGGTTACTTTTTTTCGGTTGAGTTTCTCTTCTCTCTGGAGACTTAAGGTGTCTTCTCTGTCTAGTCTCCGCCCACGCTCAAGTATGATTGGCCAGTAGGAGATCTGGGACTTAAAATAAATGTAATCTTTTGTTTGTCATAATTGGCCACTTTGAATTTGTAATGTAGATCATTTGGTAACTGTCTCTCAGTGATGGGTCCACAACTTAATACCATCCTGATATTAATTAAAAAAGGACAATACTCAAGCCATAATAAAAGAAAGAGAATAAGCCTGGCAGACAATAGCGGACCGGATTAATGCGTTAGTATTCAAAAAGTGTACAATCCTCTGGAGCTGTCATAATTGGGCTACAATTAAGCATGTCCATAAGTTTAACTTTTTCTGCGAATGTTACGTAGGTGTACAGACACAGTAAATATTACAGTAAACCGCAACTTTATTGATGCACAGGTAGAGAAGACGCGGAGAGACTGTTTATCCAATCAGAATGCAGAACACAATGCACGTGGCAAATCCGTGAAGTGAACCGTGAAATCGCGAGGATTCACTGTACTGAACCATGATATCGCGAGGATTCACAGTACTGAACCGTGATATAGCGATGGTTCACTGTAATGCAATAAAACATATTTATGAAACCTCGACGGCAGTTTGACAAGCAGTCTTCATCAGCATATCAATATAACACTTGGCCAGAGTAATAATAATACCACTTAAATCAATATTAAAAGACTGTTGAAGATTTAATTGAAATGAGAAATGACAATATACTAAATATGTGTAAATGTTAAATGCATTATAATTAAAATGATGCAACATATTTAAAAAGATCATGGACATGCTGTAAAACACGTGAATTTCTCACAGGATTGACTGTGGAAATGCAGGTGAATCACTAGGATTAATCTTAGCCTGGCTGTTAGCCTGGTCCGGAGCAGGCTAGCTGCGGAGAATAAATCACCATGGTAACTTGGCCAGGCTAAGTTTTATCGGCTTTCGTGCAACCGACTTGAGGCTAAATTCAGCCAGGATAACCAACATAGCCCGGCTTAATCCCTTATCCTAGTTTTGTGCAATACCCCCCTGATTCTAATGAAGGGGTTGTTATCAAGCTCTGTGGAACCCTGATACTGACCATTCATTTCAGTTTAAAGGCGAGAATTGCCTCTGACTACACTCATCAGTCCATTAGTGATGGTCTGAGACTTAATGAGTGATCTATTGTTTGCATCATCCTGCCACACAACATCATAAGTACCTTTAGCCTTTTAGACTCATAGATTACACAGTGTTGAGGATTGTACAGAATTTGTTAAATAGTTTTTTAGTGATGAGTCAGTTACATGATGAGTGGTCTATTGTTTGCATCATCCTGCCACACTAAATTCTGTGTATGTGCAAATATGCATGGTAAAAAACAATTAAGATTCATTGGCAACACTCACAAAGCACAAGCCCACCACCACTTACAGAGTAATACAAGTCACCTGTACCCAACCTTAATTATAATTACCATCACAACAAACACCATCATAAACCACACCCACTAGCCAAGATGGAAGCCTATTAACCCTCCAAGTGGATTCAAAGAGCTCCTACAGTCCTTGATAGCTCAATTTCCTAGCTGGACCACATCAATCGATGAAGATCAGTGTGCGTTGGACCGGTCATTAGCGACATCATTCAAGATGTTTAAGTAAATATTGAATTAGCTTCTGACTATGTTGGTATCAAATCAAGCTAATCATTTTCTATGAAACTTGTTTATTTGCTAGAGAGAATAAAATCCACCTGACTCTGTGAGTCTGGTGACTCTTTCTTCTAAAGAAAGATTGATCCCAGCTAAATAAGCCTAAATGCTTATTTAGAATAAAAAACAAGTCTAACAAGTAGTTTGGAAGCAAACTTCACCCAAATCAACCAAGATAAAGAAGGTATAAGAAAACTTTTATTTTCACTTGAAAAAACCTTTACATCTACCTACAAAGCTAACAGACTGAAACCAAGTGATAATAAAGTACCAGTGTGAAGCAATGACAAAGTTGCAGGTACTTTCATAACAAGTGTATGTAGATAGTTCATAGAAGAGGACTTCAATATGGTCAAAGTAAATATAGGCAGATTTGATATAATTAGTCAAGGTTGAAATATATTTAGTATGGTATGAAAAACCATAGCACTGAGTATCTTGGTGACAGACACAGTAACTCTTCATATCAGAACCACCAAGTCCTCCCTCACAGGAAATGCTAGTACATTTTCATTGTGAGCTTGGAACAAACCACACACCCCTCAATGCCTTCAGCGTGGCTCCAGATATCACTGCTTTAGATTAGGGCTTCTGTAGGGCTTCTCTCAAGTGTGTATCATGATATGTTTCTTCAAATTACCTGAAGAAGAGAAGTTTTTACCGCAGCATTCACAGCTGTAGGGCTTCTCTCCAGTGTGGATCCTGCTGTGAGCTGTAAGACTACTAGCCTGGCTAAAGGTTTTACCACAGAGGTCACAGCTGTAGGGCTTTTCTCCAGTGTGAACCATAATATGTTTCTTCAACTCACCTGAGGTAGCGAAGACTTTATCACAGCATTCACAGCTGTAGGGCTTCTCTCCAGTGTGGATCCTGCTGTGAGCAGTAAGACTATCAGCCCGACTAAAGGTTTTACCACAGAGGTCACAGCTGTAGGGCTTCTCTCTAGTGTGGATCCTGCGGTGAACTGTGAGATGAGCAGCCTGGCTAAAGGTTTTACCACAGAGGTCACAGCTGTAGGACTTCTCTCCAGTGTGGATCCTGCTGTGAGCAGTAAGACTATCAGCCCGGCTAAAGGTTTTACCACAAAGGTCACAGCTGTAGGGCTTTTCCCCAGTGTGGATCCTGCTGTGAGCAGTAAGTCTGCCAGCCCGGCTAAAGGTTTTACCACAAAGGTCACAGCTGTAGGGCTTTTCCCCAGTGTGGATCATTATATGTTTCTTCAACTCACCTGAAGAAGATAAGTTTTTACCGCAGCATTCACAGCTGTAGGGCTTCTCTCCAGTGTGGATCCTGCAGTGAGCAGTAAGACTATCAGCCCGGCTAAAGGTTTTACCACAAAGGTCACAGCTGTAGGGCTTCTCTCCAGTGTGGATCCTGCTGTGAGCTTTAAGACTACTAGCCTGGCTAAAGGTTTTACCACAGAGGCCACAGCTGTAGGGCTTCTCTCCAGTGTGGATCCTGCTGTGAGCTGTAAGACTACTAGCCTGGCTAAAGGTTTTACCACAGAGGCCACAGCTGTAGGGCTTCTCTCCAGTGTGGATCCTGCTGTGAGCTGTAAGACTACTAGCTTGGCTAAAGGTTTTACCACAGAGGCCACAGCTGTAGGGCTTCTCTCCAGTGTGGAGCATGATATGTTTCTTTAACTTACCTGAGGTAGCGAAGACTTTATCACAGCTTTCACAGCTATAGGGCTTCTCTCCAGTGTGGATCCTGCTGTGAGCTGTAAGACTACTAGCCGTGCTAAAGGTTTTACCACAGAGGTCACAGCTGTAAGGCTTCTCTCCAGTGTGGCTCCTGCTGTGAGCTGTAAGACTATCAGCATGGCTAAAGGTTTTACCACAGAGGTCACAGCTGTAAGGCTTCTCTCCAGTGTGGATCCTGCTGTGAGCTGTAAGACTACTAGCCCGGCTAAAGGTTTTACCACAGAGGTCACAGCTGTAAGGCTTCTCTCCAGTGTGGATCCTGCTGTGAGCTGTAAGACTACTAGCCTGGCTAAAAGTTTTACCACAGAGGTCACAGCTGTAGGGCTTCTCTCCAGTGTGGATCCTGCTATGGGATTTTAAATGGTTAGCCGTGCTAAAGGTTTTACCACAGAGGTCACAGTTGTGGGGCTTCTTTCCAGCGTGGATCTTCATGTGCTTCTGGAGGTTACTAGATGATGAAAGGCTCTTCCCACCTGTTTCATCGTGATGTGTCTCCATATCTCAGCTCTCTCTTTGTTTTCTGTTTGGTCTCTCTGGATCCTGTCTTGTATCTGGAAGCTTTTTTCTCTCTGGTTGATCCTCTGACTGGTTACTGTTGATTTTGGCTGTGTTTCTCTTCTCTCTGGAGACTTAAGGTGTCTTCTCTGTCTAGTCTCCGCCCACGCTCAAGTATGATTGGCCAGTTGGAGATCTGGGACTTTCACAAATAAATGTAATCTTTTGTTTGTCATAATTGGCCACTTTGAATTTGTAATGTAGATCATTTGGTGAGAGGCGTATGTTTCACAGGTTTATACTGACTTAAATTACCCATGTACATGTTAACAGTACTGGAAATTCTGTGTATGTGCAAATATGCATGGTCAAAAAACAATTCAGATTCTGAAACAGATGCTCATTTACTCACTGCCAAATGTAAATTGATTCATTTTAGAGGCGGCAAACCAACCTTATTGCTTAACATCTGAGCAATTTTGAAATGGCTACAGAGGTCAGAGGTCACAGCTGTAGGGCTTCTCCAGTGACTCATGTTGTGCTTTGTTAAATCCCCAGTGTTTGTAAAGTTGTAACAGTTTTTAAATCACAGTTTCACCAAAGATAAATGAATGAAATCAAAATGAAGAGGTCACAGCTGTAGAGCTTCTCTGCAGTGTGTCCATTTTTAAATATGCTAAATCTCTGAGGATCAATATTCTCTCTCCTGGTTGTGGTGAATGCAACAACACCACAGATAGTCTGGTAGGTTTGACATTTGTTGATAACATTTCTGTTTTTTAATGATTGCATAGGATCAGGTACTTCACTATAAGCAACATTAATTTCAATTTCAAATACATTTCAACAATTTCTTGAAGGTGTTTTAGCACTCTGCTTATACTGACAAGTAGTTTGGAAGCACACTTCACCCAAATCAACCAAGATAGAGAAGGTATTTCTGAAAACTTTTATTTCCACTTTGATAAAAACCTTTACATTTACCTACAAAGCTAAAAGACTAAAACCAAGTGGTAATAAAGTAACAGTGTGAAGCAATGACATTGTGCAGGTACTAAAAAGTGTATGTAGAAAGTTCATAGTAGCGGACTTCAATATGGTCAAAGTAAATATAAACATATTTGATATAATAAGTCAAGGTTGTATGAAATATATTTAGTATGGTATGAAAAACCATAGCACTGAGTATCTTGGTGACAGACACAGTAACTCTTCATATCAGAACCAACAAGTTCTCCATCACAGGAAATGCTAGTACATTTTCATTGTGAGCTTGGAACTACCCACACACCCCTCAATGCCTTCAGCGTGGCTCCAGACATCACTGCTTTAGATTAGGGCTTCTGTAGGGCTTCTCTCCAGTGTGTATCATGATATGTTTCTTCAAATTACCTGAAGAAGAGAAGTTTTTACCGCAGCATTCACAGCTGTAGGGCTTCTCTCCAGTGTGGATCCTGCAGTGAGCAGTAAGACTATCAGCCCGGCTAAAGGTTTTACCACAAAGGTCACAGCTGTAGGGCTTCTCTCCAGTGTGGATCCTGCTGTGAGCTTTAAGACTACTAGCCTGGCTAAAGGTTTTACCACAGAGGCCACAGCTGTAGGGCTTCTCTCCAGTGTGGATCCTGCTGTGAGCTGTAAGACTACTAGCCTGGCTAAAGGTTTTACCACAGAGGCCACAGCTGTAGGGCTTCTCTCCAGTGTGGATCCTGCTGTGAGCTGTAAGACTACTAGCCTGGCTAAAGGTTTTACCACAGAGGCCACAGCTGTAGGGCTTCTCTCCAGTGTGGATCATGATATGTTTCTTTAACTTACCTGAGGTAGCGAAGACTTTATCACAGCTTTCACAGCTATAGGGCTTCTCTCCAGTGTGGATCCTGCTGTGAGCTGTAAGACTACTAGCCGTGCTAAAGGTTTTACCACAGAGGTCACAGCTGTAAGGCTTCTCTCCAGTGTGGCTCCTGCTGTGAGCTGTAAGACTATCAGCATGGCTAAAGGTTTTACCACAGAGGTCACAGCTGTAAGGCTTCTCTCCAGTGTGGATCCTGCTGTGAGCTGTAAGACTACTAGCCCGGCTAAAGGTTTTACCACAGAGGTCACAGCTGTAAGGCTTCTCTCCAGTGTGGATCCTGCTGTGAGCTGTAAGATTAGATTAGATTAGATTAGATTAGATTCAACTTTATTGTCATTACACAAGAACAAGTCCAGGGCAACGAAATACAGTTAGCATCCAACCAGAAGTGCAAAACAGTTATTAACAACAGAATATAATAATATGGATATACTCAGAATATACATATTATGAACAGTATAGACAGAATATACAGGGTATGTACAGATTCAATCCGGGTATGTACAGATACAAATTATACAAGCAGAAATTACCGGGTAGCATGTATGTACAGGTAGTGCAAATGATGCGATTGAGCAAAAGAACAGATGTGCAAAGTGAACAAATGTGAACAAAATGTGCAGGTGGTGCAGTAACAGATGTGCAAAATGGACAGATAGTGCAAATAACAATTCACATATGCAAGTGGTGCAAATGTACAAACAGAATGTGCAATATAGGAAGGGGGGGGGTTCTATGGGGGGGCGGGGGTTATACAGGGGGGTGGGGGTGTAGTGGAGTTCAGGAGTGACACAGTTCTGGGGAAGAAGCTGTTCCTCAGTCTGCTGGTTCTAGACCGGAGACTCCTGAGGCGCCTGCCGGAGGGCAGGGGGGCAAACAGTTTATGGGCGGGGTGTGAGGAATCTCTACGGATGCTGTGAGCTCTACGTAGGCAGCGCTTCCTCTGGATGTCCTCAATGGTCGGAAGAGTAGTCCCAGTGATGCGTTGGGCAGTTTTCACCACCCGCTGCAGTGCCTTGCGCTCAGCGACTGTGCAGTTCCCGTACCACACTGTAACACAGTTTGTTAGGATGCACTCGATCGCGCAGCGGTAGAAGTTCACCATGACAGCTGAGGACAGGTGGTGTTTCCTCAGTGTTCTCAAGAAGAAGAGACGCTGGTGAGCCTTCTTGATCAGGCTGGAGGTGTTGGTAATCCAGGACAGGTCATCCGAGATGTGGATCCCCAGGAACTTATAGCTGGAGACGCGCTCAACGGCCATCCCGTTGATTTGAATGGGGTCGTGCGTGTCTCCCCTCTTCCTCCTGAAGTCCACGATAAGCTCCTTGGTCTTTGTGGCGTTGAGGAGCAGGTTATTGTCACCACACCACATGGCCAGGTGCTGCACTTCCTCTCTGTAGGCTGTCTCATCGTTGTTGGTGATGAGGCCGATCACCGTGGTGTCGTCAGCAAACTTGATGATGGAGTTAGATCCATACATTGGCTTGCAGTCGTGGGTAAGACTACTAGCCTGGCTAAAAGTTTTACCACAGAGGTCACAGCTGTAGGGCTTCTCTCCAGTGTGGATCCTGCTATGGGATTTTAAATGGTTAGCCGTGCTAAAGGTTTTACCACAGAGGTCACAGTTGTGGGGCTTCTTTCCAGCGTGGATCTTCATGTGCTTCTGGAGGTTACTAGATGATGAAAGGCTCTTCCCACCTGTTTCATCGTGATGTGTCTCCATATCTCAGCTCTCTCTTTGTTTTCTGTTTGGTCTCTCTGGATCCTGTCTTGTATCTGGAAGCTTTTTTCTCTCTGGTTGATCCTCTGACTGGTTACTGTTGATTTTGGCTGTGTTTCTCTTCTCTCTGGAGACTTAAGGTGTCTTCTCTGTCTAGTCTCCGCCCACGCTCAAGTATGATTGGCCAGTTGGAGATCTGGGACTTTCACAAATAAATGTAATCTTTTGTTTGTCATAATTGGCCACTTTGAATTTGTAATGTAGATCATTTGGTGAGAGGCGTATGTTTCACAGGTTTATACTGACTTAAATTACCCATGTACATGTTAACAGTACTGGAAATTCTGTGTATGTGCAAATATGCATGGTCAAAAAACAATTCAGATTCTGAAACAGATGCTCATTTACTCACTGCCAAATGTAAATTGATTCATTTTAGAGGCGGCAAACCAACCTTATTGCTTAACATCTGAGCAATTTTGAAATGGCTACAGAGGTCAGAGGTCACAGCTGTAGGGCTTCTCCAGTGACTCATGTTGTGCTTTGTTAAATCCCCAGTGTTTGTAAAGTTGTAACAGTTTTTAAATCACAGTTTCACCAAAGATAAATGAATGAAATCAAAATGAAGAGGTCACAGCTGTAGAGCTTCTCTGCAGTGTGTCCATTTTTAAATATGCTAAATCTCTGAGGATCAATATTCTCTCTCCTGGTTGTGCTGAATGCAACAACACCACAGATAGTCTGGTAGGTTTGACATTTGTTGATAACATTTCTGTTTTTTAATGATTGCATAGGATCAGGTACTTCACTATAAGCAACATGAATTTCAATTTCAAATACATTTCAACAATTTCTTGAAGGTGTTTTAGCACTCTGCTTATACTGACAAGTAGTTTGGAAGCACACTTCACCCAAATCAACCAAGATAGAGAAGGTATTTCTGAAAACTTTTATTTCCACTTTGATAAAAACATTTACATTTACCTACAAAGCTAAAAGACTAAAACCAAGTGATAATAAAGTAACAGTGTGAAGCAATGACATTGTGCAGGTACTAAAAAGTGTATGTAGAAAGTTCATAGTAGAGGACTTCAATATGGTCAAAGTAAATATAAACATATTTGATATAATAAGTCAAGGTTGTATGAAATATATTTAGTATGGTATGAAAAACCATAGCACTGAGTCCCTTGGTGACAGACACAGTAACTCTTCATATCAGAACCACCAAGTTCTCCATCACAGGAAATGCTAGTACATTTTCATTGTGAGCTTGGAACTACCCACACACCCCTCAATGCCTTCAGCGTGGCTCCAGACATCACTGCTTTAGATTAGGGCTTCTGTAGGGCTTCTCTCCAGTGTGTATCATGATATGTTTCTTCAAATTACCTGAAGAAGAGAAGTTTTACCGCAGCATTCACAGCTGTAGGGCTTCTCTCCAGTGTGGATCCTGCAGTGAGCTGTGAGATGTTCAGCCAGCCTAAAGGTTTTACCACAGAGGTCACAGCTGTAGGGCTTCTCTCCAGTGTGGATCCTGCTGTGAGCTGTAAGTCTACCAGCCCGGCTAAAGGTTTTACCACAGAGGCCACAGCTGTAGGGCTTTTCTCCAGTGTGGATCATGATATGTTTCTTCAACTCACCTGAGGTAGCGAAGACTTTATCACAGCATTCACAGCTGTAGGGCTTCTCTCCAGTGTGGATCCTGCTGTGAGCTTTAAGATTACCAGCCTGGCTAAAGGTTTTACCACAGAGGTCACAGCTGTAGGGCTTCTCTCCAGTGTGGATCCTGCTGTGAGCTGTAAGACTATCAGCATGGCTAAAGGTTTTACCACAGAGGTCACAGCTGTAAGGCTTCTCTCCAGTGTGGATCCTGCTGTGAGCTGTAAGACTACTAGCCCGGCTAAAGGTTTTACCACAGAGGTCACAGCTGTAAGGCTTCTCTCCAGTGTGGATCCTGCTGTGAGCTGTAAGACTACTAGCCTGGCTAAAAGTTTTACCACAGAGGTCACAGCTGTAGGGCTTCTCTCCAGTGTGGATCCTGCTATGGGATTTTAAATGGTTAGCCGTGCTAAAGGTTTTACCACAGAGGTCACAGTTGTGGGGCTTCTTTCCAGCGTGGATCTTCATGTGCTTCTGGAGGTTACTAGATGATGAAAGGCTCTTCCCACCTGTTTCATCGTGATGTGTCTCCATATCTCAGCTCTCTCTTTGTTTTCTGTTTGGTCTCTCTGGATCCTGTCTTGTATCTGGAAGCTTTTTTCTCTCTGGTTGATCCTCTGACTGGTTACTGTTGATTTTGGCTGTGTTTCTCTTCTCTCTGGAGACTTAAGGTGTCTTCTCTGTCTAGTCTCCGCCCACGCTCAAGTATGATTGGCCAGTTGGAGATCTGGGACTTTCACAAATAAATGTAATCTTTTGTTTGTCATAATTGGCCACTTTGAATTTGTAATGTAGATCATTTGGTGAGAGGCGTATGTTTCACAGGTTTATACTGACTTAAATTACCCATGTACATGTTAACAGTACTGGAAATTCTGTGTATGTGCAAATATGCATGGTCAAAAAACAATTCAGATTCTGAAACAGATGCTCATTTACTCACTGCCAAATGTAAATTGATTCATTTTAGAGGCGGCAAACCAACCTTATTGCTTAACATCTGAGCAATTTTGAAATGGCTACAGAGGTCAGAGGTCACAGCTGTAGGGCTTCTCCAGTGACTCATGTTGTGCTTTGTTAAATCCCCAGTGTTTGTAAAGTTGTAACAGTTTTTAAATCACAGTTTCACCAAAGATAAATGAATGAAATCAAAATGAAGAGGTCACAGCTGTAGAGCTTCTCTGCAGTGTGTCCATTTTTAAATATGCTAAATCTCTGAGGATCAATATTCTCTCTCCTGGTTGTGGTGAATGCAACAACACCACAGATAGTCTGGTAGGTTTGACATTTGTTGATAACATTTCTGTTTTTTAATGATTGCATAGGATCAGGTACTTCACTATAAGCAACATTAATTTCAATTTCAAATACATTTCAACAATTTCTTGAAGGTGTTTTAGCACTCTGCTTATACTGACAAGTAGTTTGGAAGCACACTTCACCCAAATCAACCAAGATAGAGAAGGTATTTCTGAAAACTTTTATTTCCACTTTGATAAAAACCTTTACATTTACCTACAAAGCTAAAAGACTAAAACCAAGTGGTAATAAAGTAACAGTGTGAAGCAATGACATTGTGCAGGTACTAAAAAGTGTATGTAGAAAGTTCATAGTAGCGGACTTCAATATGGTCAAAGTAAATATAAACATATTTGATATAATAAGTCAAGGTTGTATGAAATATATTTAGTATGGTATGAAAAACCATAGCACTGAGTATCTTGGTGACAGACACAGTAACTCTTCATATCAGAACCAACAAGTTCTCCATCACAGGAAATGCTAGTACATTTTCATTGTGAGCTTGGAACTACCCACACACCCCTCAATGCCTTCAGCGTGGCTCCAGACATCACTGCTTTAGATTAGGGCTTCTGTAGGGCTTCTCTCCAGTGTGTATCATGATATGTTTCTTCAAATTACCTGAAGAAGAGAAGTTTTTACCGCAGCATTCACAGCTGTAGGGCTTCTCTCCAGTGTGGATCCTGCAGTGAGCAGTAAGACTATCAGCCCGGCTAAAGGTTTTACCACAAAGGTCACAGCTGTAGGGCTTCTCTCCAGTGTGGATCCTGCTGTGAGCTTTAAGACTACTAGCCTGGCTAAAGGTTTTACCACAGAGGCCACAGCTGTAGGGCTTCTCTCCAGTGTGGATCCTGCTGTGAGCTGTAAGACTACTAGCCTGGCTAAAGGTTTTACCACAGAGGCCACAGCTGTAGGGCTTCTCTCCAGTGTGGATCCTGCTGTGAGCTGTAAGACTACTAGCCTGGCTAAAGGTTTTACCACAGAGGCCACAGCTGTAGGGCTTCTCTCCAGTGTGGATCATGATATGTTTCTTTAACTTACCTGAGGTAGCGAAGACTTTATCACAGCTTTCACAGCTATAGGGCTTCTCTCCAGTGTGGATCCTGCTGTGAGCTGTAAGACTACTAGCCGTGCTAAAGGTTTTACCACAGAGGTCACAGCTGTAAGGCTTCTCTCCAGTGTGGCTCCTGCTGTGAGCTGTAAGACTATCAGCATGGCTAAAGGTTTTACCACAGAGGTCACAGCTGTAAGGCTTCTCTCCAGTGTGGATCCTGCTGTGAGCTGTAAGACTACTAGCCCGGCTAAAGGTTTTACCACAGAGGTCACAGCTGTAAGGCTTCTCTCCAGTGTGGATCCTGCTGTGAGCTGTAAGATTAGATTAGATTAGATTAGATTAGATTCAACTTTATTGTCATTACACAAGAACAAGTCCAGGGCAACGAAATACAGTTAGCATCCAACCAGAAGTGCAAAACAGTTATTAACAACAGAATATAATAATATGGATATACTCAGAATATACATATTATGAACAGTATAGACAGAATATACAGGGTATGTACAGATTCAATCCGGGTATGTACAGATACAAATTATACAAGCAGAAATTACCGGGTAGCATGTATGTACAGGTAGTGCAAATGATGCGATTGAGCAAAAGAACAGATGTGCAAAGTGAACAAATGTGAACAAAATGTGCAGGTGGTGCAGTAACAGATGTGCAAAATGGACAGATAGTGCAAATAACAATTCACATATGCAAGTGGTGCAAATGTACAAACAGAATGTGCAATATAGGAAGGGGGGGGGTTCTATGGGGGGGCGGGGGTTATACAGGGGGGTGGGGGTGTAGTGGAGTTCAGGAGTGACACAGTTCTGGGGAAGAAGCTGTTCCTCAGTCTGCTGGTTCTAGACCGGAGACTCCTGAGGCGCCTGCCGGAGGGCAGGGGGGCAAACAGTTTATGGGCGGGGTGTGAGGAATCTCTACGGATGCTGTGAGCTCTACGTAGGCAGCGCTTCCTCTGGATGTCCTCAATGGTCGGAAGAGTAGTCCCAGTGATGCGTTGGGCAGTTTTCACCACCCGCTGCAGTGCCTTGCGCTCAGCGACTGTGCAGTTCCC
Source organism: Neosalanx taihuensis (assembly GCA_030340665.1). Taxonomy (NCBI): domain Eukaryota; kingdom Metazoa; phylum Chordata; class Actinopteri; order Osmeriformes; family Salangidae; genus Neosalanx; species Neosalanx taihuensis. The sequence goes on along the minus strand of CM059294.1, from coordinate 1,338,501 downwards.
GTACCACACTGTAACACAGTTTGTTAGGATGCACTCGATCGCGCAGCGGTAGAAGTTCACCATGACAGCTGAGGACAGGTGGTGTTTCCTCAGTGTTCTCAAGAAGAAGAGACGCTGGTGAGCCTTCTTGATCAGGCTGGAGGTGTTGGTAATCCAGGACAGGTCATCCGAGATGTGGATCCCCAGGAACTTATAGCTGGAGACGCGCTCAACGGCCATCCCGTTGATTTGAATGGGGTCGTGCGTGTCTCCCCTCTTCCTCCTGAAGTCCACGATAAGCTCCTTGGTCTTTGTGGCGTTGAGGAGCAGGTTATTGTCACCACACCACATGGCCAGGTGCTGCACTTCCTCTCTGTAGGCTGTCTCATCGTTGTTGGTGATGAGGCCGATCACCGTGGTGTCGTCAGCAAACTTGATGATGGAGTTAGATCCATACATTGGCTTGCAGTCGTGGGTAAGACTACTAGCCTGGCTAAAAGTTTTACCACAGAGGTCACAGCTGTAGGGCTTCTCTCCAGTGTGGATCCTGCTATGGGATTTTAAATGGTTAGCCGTGCTAAAGGTTTTACCACAGAGGTCACAGTTGTGGGGCTTCTTTCCAGCGTGGATCTTCATGTGCTTCTGGAGGTTACTAGATGATGAAAGGCTCTTCCCACCTGTTTCATCGTGATGTGTCTCCATATCTCAGCTCTCTCTTTGTTTTCTGTTTGGTCTCTCTGGATCCTGTCTTGTATCTGGAAGCTTTTTTCTCTCTGGTTGATCCTCTGACTGGTTACTGTTGATTTTGGCTGTGTTTCTCTTCTCTCTGGAGACTTAAGGTGTCTTCTCTGTCTAGTCTCCGCCCACGCTCAAGTATGATTGGCCAGTTGGAGATCTGGGACTTTCACAAATAAATGTAATCTTTTGTTTGTCATAATTGGCCACTTTGAATTTGTAATGTAGATCATTTGGTGAGAGGCGTATGTTTCACAGGTTTATACTGACTTAAATTACCCATGTACATGTTAACAGTACTGGAAATTCTGTGTATGTGCAAATATGCATGGTCAAAAAACAATTCAGATTCTGAAACAGATGCTCATTTACTCACTGCCAAATGTAAATTGATTCATTTTAGAGGCGGCAAACCAACCTTATTGCTTAACATCTGAGCAATTTTGAAATGGCTACAGAGGTCAGAGGTCACAGCTGTAGGGCTTCTCCAGTGACTCATGTTGTGCTTTGTTAAATCCCCAGTGTTTGTAAAGTTGTAACAGTTTTTAAATCACAGTTTCACCAAAGATAAATGAATGAAATCAAAATGAAGAGGTCACAGCTGTAGAGCTTCTCTGCAGTGTGTCCATTTTTAAATATGCTAAATCTCTGAGGATCAATATTCTCTCTCCTGGTTGTGCTGAATGCAACAACACCACAGATAGTCTGGTAGGTTTGACATTTGTTGATAACATTTCTGTTTTTTAATGATTGCATAGGATCAGGTACTTCACTATAAGCAACATGAATTTCAATTTCAAATACATTTCAACAATTTCTTGAAGGTGTTTTAGCACTCTGCTTATACTGACAAGTAGTTTGGAAGCACACTTCACCCAAATCAACCAAGATAGAGAAGGTATTTCTGAAAACTTTTATTTCCACTTTGATAAAAACATTTACATTTACCTACAAAGCTAAAAGACTAAAACCAAGTGATAATAAAGTAACAGTGTGAAGCAATGACATTGTGCAGGTACTAAAAAGTGTATGTAGAAAGTTCATAGTAGAGGACTTCAATATGGTCAAAGTAAATATAAACATATTTGATATAATAAGTCAAGGTTGTATGAAATATATTTAGTATGGTATGAAAAACCATAGCACTGAGTCCCTTGGTGACAGACACAGTAACTCTTCATATCAGAACCACCAAGTTCTCCATCACAGGAAATGCTAGTACATTTTCATTGTGAGCTTGGAACTACCCACACACCCCTCAATGCCTTCAGCGTGGCTCCAGACATCACTGCTTTAGATTAGGGCTTCTGTAGGGCTTCTCTCCAGTGTGTATCATGATATGTTTCTTCAAATTACCTGAAGAAGAGAAGTTTTACCGCAGCATTCACAGCTGTAGGGCTTCTCTCCAGTGTGGATCCTGCAGTGAGCTGTGAGATGTTCAGCCAGCCTAAAGGTTTTACCACAGAGGTCACAGCTGTAGGGCTTCTCTCCAGTGTGGATCCTGCTGTGAGCTGTAAGTCTACCAGCCCGGCTAAAGGTTTTACCACAGAGGCCACAGCTGTAGGGCTTTTCTCCAGTGTGGATCATGATATGTTTCTTCAACTCACCTGAGGTAGCGAAGACTTTATCACAGCATTCACAGCTGTAGGGCTTCTCTCCAGTGTGGATCCTGCTGTGAGCTTTAAGATTACCAGCCTGGCTAAAGGTTTTACCACAGAGGTCACAGCTGTAGGGCTTCTCTCCAGTGTGGATCCTGCTGTGAGCTGTAAGACTACTAGCCTGGCTAAAGGTTTTACCACAGAGGTCACAGTTGTAGGGCTTCTCTCCAGTGTGGATCCTGCGGTGAATAGTTAAAACCCCAGCCAGCCTAAAGGTTTTACCACAAAGGTCACAGCTATAGGGCTTTTCTCCAGTGTGGATCATTATATGTTTCTTCAACTCACCTGAGGTAGCAAAGACTTTATCACAGCATTCGCAGCTGTAGGGCTTCTCTCCAGTGTGGATCCTGCTGTGACCTTTAAGATTACCAGTCTGGCTAAAGGTTTTACCACAGAGGTCACAGCTGTAAGGCTTCTCTCCGGTGTGGATCCTGCTGTGAGCTGTAAGACTACTAGCCTGGCTAAAAGTTTTACCACAGAGGTCACAGCTGTAGGGCTTCTCTCCGGTGTGGATCCTGCTGTGAGCTGTAAGACTACTAGCCTGGCTAAAAGTTTTACCACAGAGGTCACAGCTGTAGGGCTTCTCTCCAGTGTGGATCCTGCTATGGGATTTTAAATGGTTAGCCGTGCTAAAGGTTTTACCACAGAGGTCACAGTTGTGGGGCTTCTTTCCAGCGTGGATCTTCATGTGCTTCTTGAGGTTACTAGATGATGAAAGGCTCTTCCCACCTGTTTCATCGTGATGTGTCTCCATATCTCAGCTCTCTCTTTGTTTTCTGTTTGGTCTCTCTGGATCCTGTCTTGTCTCTGGAAGCTTTTTTCTCTCTGGTTGATCCTCTGACTGGTTACTGTTGATTTTGGCTGTGTTTCTCTTCTCTCTGGAGACTTAAGGTGTCTTCTCTGTCTAGTCTCCGCCCACGCTCATGTATAATTGGCCAGTAGGAGATCTGGGACTTTCACAAATAAATGTAATCTTTTGTTTGTCATAATTGGCCACTTTGAATTTGTAATGTAGATCATTTGGTGAGAGGCGTATGTTTCACAGGTTTATACTGACTTAAATTACCCATGTACATGTTAACAGTACTGGAAATTCTGTGTATGTGCAAATATGCATGGTCAAAAAACAATTCAGATTCTGAAACAGATGTTCATTTACTCACTGCCAAATGTAAATTGATTCATTTTAGAGGCGGCAAACCAACCTTATTGCTTAACATCTGAGCAATTTTGAAATGGCTACAGAGGTCAGAGGTCACAGCTGTAGGCAGGGACGTTTCTAGGATTGAAAGAAAGGGGGGGCTTAGCCCCTGGCATTTTCTGTCGACGGGGGGGGGGGGGGGGGGGGGGGACGCAGACCGATGTGAGCCAGCCAGCGATTCCCAAAGACATCCGTTTTTCACTAGTTTTTCGAACTTGTGGGTTACATTTTTGACGCTCAAGTGACCGACATCTAACCGAGAGCATCCGGTAATTTTTCGAAATAAAATATTGTTATTAATTATCGTGTTTCTTCGGCGGCCCGATAATAATCCCGATAAATATTTAGGGGGGCTGAAGAACATTTAGGGGGGGCTTCAGCCCCCCTAAAACAGGGCTAACGACGCCCATGGCTGTAGGGCTTCTCCAGTGACTCATGTTGTGCTTTGTTAAATCCCCAGTGTTTGTAAAGTTGTAACAGTTTTTAAATCACAGTTTCACCAAAGATAAATGAATGAAATCAAAATGAAGAGGTCACAGCTGTAGAGCTTCTCTGCAGTGTGTCCATTTTTAAATATGCTAAATCTCTGAGGATCAATATTCTCTCTCCTGGTTGTGCTGAATGCAACAACACCACAGATAGTCTGGTAGGTTTGACATTTGTTGATAACATTTCTGTTTTTTAATGATTGCATAGGATCAGGTACTTCACTATAAGCAACATTAATTTCAATTTCAAATACATTTCAACAATTTCTTGAAGGTGTTTTAGCACTCTGCTTATACTGACAAGTAGTTTGGAAGCACACTTCACCCAAATCAACCAAGATAGAGAAGGTATTTCTGAAAACTTTTATTTCCACTTTGATAAAAACCTTTACATTTACCTACAAAGCTAAAAGACTAAAACCAAGTGGTAATAAAGTAACAGTGTGAAGCAATGACATTGTGCAGGTACTAAAAAGTGTATGTAGAAAGTTCATAGTAGCGGACTTCAATATGGTCAAAGTAAATATAAACATATTTGATATAATAAGTCAAGGTTGTATGAAATATATTTAGTATGGTATGAAAAACCATAGCACTGAGTATCTTGGTGACAGACACAGTAACTCTTCATATCAGAACCAACAAATTCTCCATCACAGGAAATGCTAGTACATTTTCATTGTGAGCTTGGAACTACCCACACACCCCTCAATGCCTTCAGCGTGGCTCCAGACATCACTGCTTTAGATTAGGGCTTCTGTAGGGCTTCTCTCCAGTGTGTATCATGATATGTTTCTTCAAATTACCTGAAGAAGAGAAGTTTTTACCGCAGCATTCACAGCTGTAGGGCTTCTCTCCAGTGTGGATCATGATATGTTTCTTCAACTCACCTGAGGTAGCGAAGACTTTATCACAGCATTCACAGCTGTAGGGCTTCTCTCCAGTGTGGATCCTGCTGTGAGCTTTAAGATTACCAGCCTGGCTAAAGGTTTTACCACAGAGGTCACAGCTGTAGGGCTTCTCTCCAGTGTGGATCCTGCTGTGAGCTGTAAGACTAACAGCATGGCTAAAGGTTTTACCACAGAGGTCACAGCTGTAGGGCTTCTCTCCAGTGTGGATCCTGCTGTGAGCTGTAAGACTACCAGCCTGGCTAAAGGTTTTACCACAGAGGTCACAGCTGTAGGGCTTCTCTCCAGTGTGGATCCTGCGGTGAATAGTTAAAACCTCAGCCAGTCTAAAGGTTTTACCACAAAGGTCACAGCTATAGGGCTTTTCTCCAGTGTGGATCATTATATGTTTCTTCAACTCACCTGAGGTAGCGAAGACTTTATCACAGCATTCGCAGCTGTAGGGCTTCTCTCCAGTGTGGATCCTGCTGTGACCTTTAAGATTACCAGCCTGGCTAAAGGTTTTACCACAGAGGTCACAGCTGTAAGGCTTCTCTCCGGTGTGGATCCTGCTGTGAGCTGTAAGACTACTAGCCTGGCTAAAAGTTTTACCACAGAGGTCACAGCTGTAGGGCTTCTCTCCGGTGTGGATCCTGCTGTGAGCTGTAAGACTACTAGCCTGGCTAAAAGTTTTACCACAGAGGTCACAGCTGTAGGGCTTCTCTCCAGTGTGGATCCTGCTATGGGATTTTAAATGGTTAGCCGTGCTAAAGGTTTTACCACAGAGGTCACAGTTGTGGGGCTTCTCTCCAGCGTGGATCTTCATGTGCTTCTGGAGGTTACTAGATGATGAAAGGCTCTTCCCACCTGTTTCATCGTGATGTGTCTCCATATCTCAGCTCTCTCTTTGTTTTCTGTTTGGTCTCTGGATCCTGTCTTGTCTCTGGAAGCTTTTTTCTCTCTGGTTGATCCTCTGACTGGTTACTGTTGATTTTGGCTGTGTTTCTCTTCTCTCTGGAGACTTAAGGTGTCTTCTCTGTCTAGTCTCCGCCCACGCTCAAGTATGATTGGCCAGTTGGAGATCTGGGACTTTCACAAATAAATGTAATCTTTTGTTTGTCATAATTGGCTACTTTGAATTTGTAATGTAGATCATTTGGTGAGAGGCGTATGTTTCACAGGTTTATACTGACTTAAATTACCCATGTACATGTTAACAGTACTGGAAATTCTGTGTATGTGCAAATATGCATGGTCAAAAAACAATTCAGATTCTGAAACAGATGTTCATTTACTCACTGCCAAATGTAAATTGATTCATTTTAGAGGCGGCAAACCAACCTTATTGCTTAAAATCTGAGCAATTTTGAAATGGCTACAGAGGTCAGAGGTCACAGCTGTAGGGCTAATCTCCAGTGACTCATGTGGTGCTTTGTTAAATCCCCAGTGTTTGTAAAGTTGTAACAGTTTTTAAATCAGAGTTTCACCAAAGATAAATGAATGAAATCAAAATGAAGAGGTCACAGCTGTAGAGCTTTTCTGCAGTGTGTCCATTTTTAAATATGCTAAATCTCTGAGGATCAATATTCTCTCTCCTGGTTGTGGTGAATGCAACAACACCACAGATAGTCTGGTAGGTTTGACATTTGTTGATAACATTTCTGTTTTTTAATGATTGCATAGGATCAGGTACTTCACTATAAGCAACATGAATTTCAATTTCAAATAAATTTCAACAATTTATTGGTGTTTTAGCGCTCTGCTTATACTGACAAGTAGTTTGGAAGCACACTTCAAATCAACGCAGATAAAGAAGGTATTTCAGAAAACTTTTATTTTCACTTGGATAAAAACCTTTACATTTACCTACAAAGCTAACACACTGAAACCAAGTGATAATAAAGTACCAGTGTGAAGCAATGACAATGTTGCAGGTACTTTCATAAAAAGTGTATGTAGATAGTTCATAGAAGAGGACTTCAATATGGTCAAAGTAAATATAGGCAGATTTGATATAATTAGTCAAGGTTGAAATATATTTAGTATAGTATGAAAAACCATAGCACTGAGTCCCTTGGTGACAGACACAGTAACTCTCCATATCAGAACCACCAAGTCCTCCCTCACAGGAAATGCTAGTACATTTTCATTGTGAGCTTGGAACAAACCACACACCCCTCAATGCCTTCAGCGTGGCTCCAGACATCACTGCTTTAGATTAGGGCTTCTCTCAAGTGTGTATCATGATATGTTTCTTCAAATTACCTGAAGAAGAGAAGTTTTTACCGCAGCATTCACAGCTGTAGGGCTTCTCTCCAGTGTGGATCCTGCAGTGAGCTGTGAGATGAGCAGCCTGGCTAAAGGTTTTACCACAGAGGTCACAGCTGTAGGGCTTTTCTCCAGTGTGAACCATAATATGTTTCTTCAACTCACCTGAGGTAGCGAAGACTTTATCACAGCATTCACAGCTGTAGGGCTTCTCTCCAGTGTGGATCCTGCTGTGAGCAGTAAGACTATCAGCCCGACTAAAGGTTTTACCACAGAGGTCACAGCTGTAGGGCTTCTCTCTAGTGTGGATCCTGCGGTGAACTGTGAGATGAGCAGCCCGGCTAAAGGTTTTACCACAGAGGTCACAGCTGTAGGGCTTCTCTCCAGTGTGGATCCTGCAGTGAATAGTTAAATCCTGAGCCAGTCTAAAGGTTTTACCACAAAGGTCACAGCTGTAGGGCTTCTCTCCAGTGTGGATCCTACTGTGAGCTGTAAGTCTACCAGCCCGGCTAAAGGTTTTACCACAGAGGCCACAGCTGTAGGGCTTTTCTCCAGTGTGGATCATTATATGTTTCTTCAACTCACCTGAGGTAGCGAAGACTTTATCACAGCATTCACAGCTATAGGGCTTCTCTCCAGTGTGGATCCTGCTGTGAGCTGTAAGACTACTAGCCGTGCTAAAGGTTTTACCACAGAGGTCACAGCTGTAGGGCTTCTCTCCAGTGTGGATCCTGCTGTGAACTGTGAGATGAGCAGCCTGGCTAAAGGTTTTACCACAGAGGTCACAGCTGTAGGGCTTCTCTCCAGTGTGGATCCTGCAGTGAGCTGTGAGATTACCAGCCTGGCTAAAGGTTTTACCACAGAGGTCACAGCTATGGGGCTTCTCTCCAGTGTGGATCCTGCTATGGGATTTTAAATGGTTAGCCGTGCTAAAGGTTTTACCACAGAGGTCACAGCTGTAGGGCTTCTCTCCAGAGTGGATCTTCATGTGCTTCTTGAGGTTACTAGATGATGAAAGGCTCTTCCCACCTTTTTCATCGTGATGTGTCTCCATAACTCAGCTCTCTCTTTCTTCTCTGTCTGGTCTCTCTGGATACTGTCTTGTCTCTGGAAGCTTTTTTCTCTCTGGTTGATCCTCTGACTGGTTACTTTTTTTCGGTTGAGTTTCTCTTCTCTCTGGAGACTTAAGGTGTCTTCTCTGTCTAGTCTCCGCCCACGCTCAAGTATGATTGGCCAGTAGGAGTTCTGGGACTTAAAATAAATGTAATCTTTTGTTTGTCATAATTGGCCACTTTGAATTTGTAATGTAGATCATTTGGTAACTGTCTTTCAGTGATGGGTCCACAACTTAATACCATCCTGCTCCACTAAAGTCTGTGTATGTGCAAATATGCATGGTGAATAAACCAATTCAGATTCTGATTATCCAACAGTTAATAATTTACTTCAATGGGTTATTTTCTAGCGTGTTCGTTAAAAGAATCTCATACTTCAATTCTAAATTGTTTTAATGAAAATAGTTTAAAAGGGTTTATGAGCTCTGGGTCAAAAATAGTTTCCCAAACAGCAACAGAGTTGAGTTGACTAGCTGTCTGTCCCTAACCCAGGATATTTATTACACAGTTTCATATTAGGGAGGTCTTTGCAGATACCTTTGTCAACTTGTAACTCTGTAACAGCCGCAGTCCACCTCCTCATCATCTTCATGGTAGCACCCAAGGCAGATAAAGAACAACTCAACACAGTTCTGCTTTGCAAAATTCGAATTCCTGTATATCAAAATGCAATATGTCTCATAAACAAAAATAATTCTTATGGCTTTTAGCATGCTTTTCTCTACAGTACATTAAGCCTTTTTGACTCATAAATTACACACTCTTCCAGATCATTTTAAGGTGCTTTTACGGGATTTATCCCTGCACTTCGTGAAAAAGATTTATTCCACGGGTGCCTTGGCAGTCCAACAAGGTTGCATGTATTACTACAGTTTACCACTAAGTGACAGTGTTAGTCTGTGCTGCACCACGGTAGTAAAGATAAGACACGATAAGATAAGAAAGAAATATGTTATTTATATATATATATACTGTATACTGTATATTGAATATAAAATCAAGACACATCATACTTAGTTTTGGTCTGATTATACTGCACTACGCTTTGCACCCCAGTTTAAAGGCGAGAATTGCCTCTGACTACACTCATCAGTCCATTGGTGATGGTCTGAGACTTAATGAGTGATCTGTTGTTTGCATCATCCTGCCACACTACATTCTGTGTATGTGCAAATATGTATGGTGAATGAACCAATTCAGATTTGCATTATGCAACAGATGCTCATGTACTCACCGACAACTCATTGTGAATCACTTAGTGTCAATGATGTTCAAAGGCAACATTCACAAACCAATTTATATTGCAAGTGTACATTGTGATCCTTTGAGGTGTGTGCCAGCTGACCACTATAATCTGACTGGTAAGGTAAAGGGCCAACAACAGTCTTCAATATCTTAATTTCCTGGCAGGACCACGATATTTCAAACAATGTACAGTGGGCCAAAAAAGTATTTAGTCAGCCACCAATTGTGCAAGTTCTTCCACTTAAATGATAAGAGAGCCTGTAATTTTCATCATACATTGAATCCAATCCAATCCAACTTTATTAATATTCCACTTTAAAACAACACGGTTGACCAAAGTATTTTACATAGCAACATTAAAAATGCAATAAATAGACACACACTATACACAGTAAAAAACAACAATTGGTAAAAACTCAACAAATAGAGACACACTGTACACTGTAAAAGTCAACACATCACTGAAAAGCTAAGGTTAAAATATAAGTCAATACAATTATTGTTTCACCGTTAACACAATAACATCATTATTAAACTGATCCTTGAAAATTGGGAGAAAAAAAAAATAAAAAAACTTTTTTTTAAACTGCACACTATATTAATTAGAGTTATATGTTTCTGTAGAGAAATGTCTCAGCTATTTAACCATGTAAAGTAACATGATCTAAAAATTAATATTATATTAGCACATTAAGAAGTTAGTGGTGGATTTGTTAAGTTGACGTCTGACGGAGTTGATGTAAGGGCATGTATTTTCCCTCCAAAACTTCAACACTGCAGGTATTTAGTTTTTCCCCAGTTGCTAGTCGTCCCAATAACCTCACTAAAATGCTGAAATTCAATGCACTATGGTTTTTTTTTTTAAGCATCTTAACAGAAAGATGATATTGACATGGTCCAGCTGTGGCCATAGGAATATTGACATTGTCTAAAATATTGACAAATGTAAAACGTACCAGAGCAGGTGTGATAGTGTTGCACTTACCACAGGCAGGGAGATGAAAAGGGGTTCTCTGGGATAGAACTGACCAAGCTATTTCATGATTTAATAATTAGGTTTATGAACAAATCTGACGGAGTTGACCGAAACTGAGGACACAACTTTGATAGGCAGACTGTTATGGTAAATATTGTTTGACATTCACGTCATTGTTTTTATTTATTTATATTTATACGCCTTCTTTTTTATTTGATATGTATGTATTCACAATTGCAGAGCTTTTAAAACGTTTTTTGGGATGGTCAATTTTGTGATCTCTTACTGAAGACCCGTGCAATAACATGGCCCTTCCAACCACATACCATACATTTAAACAAATTCCCCCCAAAAAGATAAAAAAGTATATTCTAAAAAATCACATAGGTATACGCAATTCATTTAGATTTAACTTTGTAAACATGTCAATTATGATACATTTTTAGATTTTTGATTTAAATTAGACTTTTTTATGTAGGACATGTTTTGTCCCGACTCTCAAGAATCAGGGATTATTATGTGTGTGAGCGCTTTCCTTGAGAATGCGCTGAAAGGGGTCTGTTACCAAGGAAACTGATCACAACACGTTATTCCTGCTGAAAGGTTTTTATTGGGGGGGGGTGAAGAGTTTATCCAGGGAGAGTTCAGAGTTATCCGGCCTTTTATACCTTTTGTACTTTGATAGAGACATTTTATATTTCAGGATTAAATATTCCCTCGTGGTAGGATTGGACTGGGATGTATTTCAGTTCCCGGTCAGCCAAAGCCAACTTCAGAAACAGAGCCACGCCACCGCCACTTTCCGTGGAGTCTGTAAAAGAAATGCAGGTTTGTAAGAAACCTTGACAACGTGTTCAGAATGATTCATTCATGTTGTTCTGTTATAGAATCACTATAGAATTATTTTGTTGTCTGTAAAGCGACTTTGAGTACCTTGAAAAGCGCTATATAATAAAATGTATTATTATTAATGTTGCTGGGACCGGAAAGTGTGTGTTACAGAAAGATAAAACAAGGACACACACAAACAATTAAAAACCAAGATTCACATGCTCATGTGGTAACTGGTAAATAATCAAACTTTTAAATGCGTTTTGCATCTCTAACTTATCAGAGTTATTTAACTTCTCAGCCCGATCTCGAGCTCAGGCAGTCAGGAACATGCCAGCGCGCGCATGTGAGTGACTATGAGAGCGTGCACTTTCACGCGCAGACAGAGTGAGAGATGTTCTGCTGAACACAACACTACACACACTCGTCCCGTACACATGAACGGGAAAATGTGACCAAACTTTGTCTGAGACAGGTGCTCATGTATTTAGTTCATTTGACAACAATGGTTGGTCAAATTAGAATAGGGCGACCGCCACAGTCTAGATAATGAACGAGTAACATAGTGGCCATGTATTATTCCAGTTGCAATATACAGTACATTCAGTTAATTTCAGTGTTGCTGAATGCACCCCTACCCTCAGAGGAACAGACCCAGCTGCAGTTCCCCATCCCGGACAGTAGAGGGCAGTGTCTCGCTGTAGTGAGAGCCTCTGTACAGCAGTTGGAGGAGGGGTGGAGGAGGGATGGAGGAGTGGTAGATGGAAGGGTGGAGGGATAGAGGGGTGGAAGAGGGATAGATGGAGGGGCCCCCGCGGCTGGAGGGAGAGTCTTGATCCCTCATCTATTATTTAGGAAGGACTCTGGTTACTGTGCTGCTCCCTATCAGACGGTTCAGAAAAACCTGTCTGGGAAAATAAACAGGAGCGAACTGCTTTTGAAAGCAAAGCATCGTCATTTGTCTCAACTCAGAAAGCTGTTCAAGCCTGTGTGATACAGAGTCTCTTTGTGTATCCAGCCTTCAACCCACTGGGTGACAGAAGTTAAGTAGTCGCTTGTGTTTCCTGATGTGAAAAATGCTTGAGTGAGTACTGTATGGATGCTGAGGGCTGTATTCACCTACTGAGCAGCAATGAGTGACTGAATCTGACTTCTGCCCTGCCTGAACACCCTCTGTCACACCTTCCATCCACCTCCTCCACTTTCAGTTCACTTTGCATACAGAGCCAGAGTCACCTGGGCAAACAAGACTTACCTAACAAACACTGTAGCTGTCTGGGCCTTGATTCTCACAACATGTTAAACACACAGACCTCTCAGATCAGTCAGGAGTCTCCCAAGAAGCTGCTGCTCTCTTTGTTTAGGAGTTTTAGTGAGACTTCCTGCCGACCATTGGGCTCCTTGGCAACCATCTACGGGTTAGGGTGTGTGTGTGTGCTGGTGTGCTTGTGTGTGTGTGTGTGTTGTTGGGGTGCGTCTGTCTTCAGAGCCTTATCCAGCTTCCGCTGGGTCATTGTGTCGAGTCTGTAAAGTGATAGCAGACAAGACGACAGGTGGTCACCCAACACTACTATCTAGTCAGCAAAGCTTTTGAGCGGAAAATAATCAGATAATTTCAGGCAGTAAGGTAAGACAGTCGTTTGGACAGATTAACCAAAATGTCCGGCGTTGCCAAGCCGTCTCTTCTGTGCATCCAAATTCAGTGATCTCATGAATAGTAATACCAATTAAGAGTCTGGAATCCGTGAAAAGGCGGCTTTGTCGAGAGTGACCATGCTCAACTTTAAACCTGACTATCAAAACAAGGTAAGACGACCTTGGGCGGCAGCACCAGGTTACATGGAGATATCTACACCCTCAAACCCAATGCATTTTTAAAGAAACAAGAAACTGTATTGATCTGTCTTGTCCTATTATTAAACTGGGTTGTGTTCCAGACTTGATAGAAATGTATCCCTTGATAATGTTGTCACAATGATGAGGATGAAGCTCTTTTCTCATCTCACCATTTTGGTCCCTGCTCCATTGCTATTCCACAATTATGACTTTTTCCGCTGTGTTTGTCGAAGGGAATTCATGTATTGTCTAGGAGTTTTATACTAACACCAGGTCTTTGTGTTGTCTTTTAAAATATTCCATATTTTGTTGTCAAACCAAATGCCATTTGGTGCCGTGCAAAAAGGTATTCTGTCAGGTTGTGGTTTGTCTTCTAAATGCCACACTTTTATTTTGAGGACACTTTTATAGTGTTGAACAAAGACCACAGTTGTGTATGCCTGAAGTATGCAGGGTATGTTTTGACAGTGTGCACTTTCATTACCTTTGGGTAATGTACAGCTTCCTGTATGTAGTATGTCATTACCTTTGGGTAATGTACAGCTTCATGTATGTAGTATGTCATTACCTTTGGGTAATGTACAGCTTCCTGTATGTAGTATGTCATTACCTTTGGGTAATGTACAGCTTCCTGTATGTAGTATGTCATTACCTTTGGGTAATGTACAGATCCCTGTATGTGATATGTCCCTAACGTACACTTGAAATCAGATGCAGAAGTGGAACCTAATACACATCTGGAACCAGGAAGTGACCACTGTCTAGGAGTCAGACCCTACAGGAAGTGACCACTGTCTAGGAGTCAGACCCTACAGGAAGTGACCACTGTCTAGGAGTCAGACCCTACAGGAAGTGACCACTGTCTAGGAGTCAGACCCGACAGGAAGTGACCACTGTCTAGGAGTCAGACCCTACAGGAAGTGACCACTGTCTAGGAGTCAGACCCTACAGGAAGTGACCACTGTCTAGGAGTCAGACCCTACAGGAAGTGACCACTGTCTAGGAGTCAGACCCTACAGGAAGTGACCACTGTCTAGGAGTCAGACCCTACAGGAAGTGACCACTGTCTAGGAGTCAGACCTTACAGTCAGAGAGAGCGACAGAGAGGGAGATATCGGCCTGTTCTCTCTTCAGTTAGTTCACCAGCACAGTGATCTGTCATTGAGAAGGAAAAGCGGGAGAGAGGGAGAGAGAGAGGGAGAGGAAGAGAGGGAGAGAGGGAGAGGGCAGTGCAGGACAAGGCCAGCAGCCTCCTCTCCTCCCCCCACGCCTCCACCCCACCTCCTGTCCTGTCTAACTCCTGCCTGCGTCTTTAAGTTGTTTGAATAGTTTATGGGGAATCTTAACTGTCCTGATAGCAGTTGGTATTTCAAGTCGAGTTTTCCAGTCCAACATCTGAGTTGTTCAGGAGCCTGGTAACCTGCCATGTCTCGCTATCTCAGGTGCTTAGTAACCTGCTGTGACTAGATACTCCAGAACGCTGCAGCATGCTGATTGAGGGTTTGTGATGTCGCGGTCGTTTAGAAAGCAGCTCTGGAAGCAGAGTGTCTCCCGGGTGATCAAGGTAAGATAACTGATAACTTTACATTAACAAGATAACTGACAAGATAACTTCATGCTCTTACTGTAATAATATAACTGATCATTTCATTTCAAGGCAACTAATGACATAACTCTCACTGTAACCAGAGACTTTCCCTCTGATAGTGATAATGTCAATATGGGATGTTCTCCACAGGGCTATAAGGGTGTTATTGGCTACACTGATAAGAACTTTGTTACTCAGTTGGCTTTGCAAACTATACATTAAGATAACACTCTCGGCGAGGCAGAAGTTTTTTTTTGCAGTTGTACTAACGTCTGTTACAGTACATAGAATTGGGCAGTTTTTGGGCCCGGTTCCTCCTCCAGGAAGTTTGAGGAGCTCCAGGTTGATGTTAACAGATGATCTGTCCTAATGATCCTGCGTAGTTTGAGGTGTTTCCAAACATAATCTTAACAGGGGTCACCAACCCTGGTCCTCAGGGGCCACTGTCCTGAATGGTTTAGATGTTTCCCTGCTCCAGCACACCTGATTCTAATAAAGGGTCATTATGAGGCTTCCACAGAGCTTGATAACAACACATTCATTGGAATAATATGTGCTGGAGCAGGGAAACATCTAAAACCTTCAGGACAGTGGCCCCTGAAGACCAGGGTTGGTGACCCCTGTTTTTTCGTTTCCTGCCTCCTGACTGAATGGAGTGTGCATTCTTACACTTCAAATGTAAAAAAGCATGTCATGTGTCACATCTTTTCCAGAGAAATTTGTAAACTGTTGATTTGGACAGCTATAGCCCACAACATTTAAAATGATGTTCCTGTCTATAAGGCATACCTATCTGTACCTGTCCTCGTTACAAAGCATTGAGTGATTCCCTAACGAGCATCTGTTGATACCAGGTGTTTGTGTTGAAGGTTGTGGTTGTCCTTGTGACTGAGTGTGTGAGTGAGTCTTGGCTGTTGTTAAACATAATTCATGAGAGAGAAAGAGAGAGCAGGTGATATATAACTGGTTGCCTGGCAACCATTAGCTTGGTTGGAATTATGGTTTTGCTGAAGGTCCGTCAGAGAGGCTGGTTGTGTGTCAAAGAGATATGTTAGTGTGTGTCTGTCAGGTGTGTTACTGTGTGTGTGTCAGAGGTGTGTGTGTGTATTAGTGTGTCCACCAGAGGTGTGTTAGTGCCAGAGCAGTATCCACACTGGGTGGCTGCCATCACCTCATAGGTCAACACACATGTTTGCTCCTGCTTGTCCAGGCTTGTTAACTCCTCTCCTGCTCTCTCTCTCATGTTTGACCTGCAGGCTTGCTAGAAACGAATACTCTCTGTCCTCCCTCCCTCCCCTCCCTCCACCCCTCTATCCTCTTAACCCACCCCCTCCCTCCTCTCCCTCCACCCCTCCTTCCTTCCACCCATCTCTCCTTTTAACTCTTAGTTATTTCCAGCCTGGACTGCTACATTTCCTTCTGAAGAAAAGCTCACAGACCTGAACACGCCCCCAAGACAACAGTGTTCAAATCCATGACAAGTTTATTACAAGTTATTCATTCATTCAGACGCTTTCCTCCTACAAACACCAGACGGAACACAACAAAGAATCCCTCGTTTATTAGCTTTCTGTTTGGTTACCAAGCAGCGGTGCTAGGCAACCAGCTGTGCTGTGTTGGAGCAGCCTGGCCTGCTGAGGTCTGCTGAGGCCTGCTGAGGCCTGCTGAGGTCTGCTGAGGCCTGCTGAGGCCTGCTGAGGTCTGCTGAGGCCTGCTGAGGTCTGCTGAGGCCTGCTGAGGCCTGCTGAGGTCTGCTGAGGTCTGCTGAGGCCTGCTGAGTTCTGTTCTGCTGAGGCCTGCTGAGGTCTGTTCTGCTGAGGCCTGCTGAGGCCTGCTGAGGTCTGCTGAGGTCTGGCCTGCTGAGATCTGCTGAGGTCTGGCCTGCTGAAGTCTGGTCTGCTGAGGTCTGCTGAGGTCTGGTCTGCTGAGGTCTGCTGAGGTCTGTTCTGCTGAGGTCTGCTGATGTCTGGTCTGCTGAGGCCTGCTGAGGCCTGCTGAGGTCTGGTCTGCTGAGGTCTGCTGAGGTCTGGTCAGGCCTGCTGAGGTCTGCTGAGGTCTGTTCTGCTGAGGTCTGCTGAGGTCTGCTGAGGCCTGCTGAGGCCTGCTGAGGTCTGGTCTGCTGAGGCCTGCTGAGGTCTGGTCTGCTGAGGCCTGCTGAGGCCTGCTGAGGTCTGCTGAGGCCTGCTGAGGCCTGCTGAGGTCTGCCGAGGTCTGCTGAGGCCTGCTGAGGTCTGCTGAGTCCTGCTGAGGCCTGCTGAGGTCTGCTGAGGCCTGCTGAGGTCTGCTGAGTCCTGCTGAGGCCTGCTGAGGTCTGCTGAGGCCTGCTGAGGTCTGCTGAGTCCTGCTGAGGCCTGCTGAGGTCTGCTGAGGCCTGCTGAGGTCTGCTGAGTCCTGCTGAGGCCTGCTGAGGTCTGTTCTGCTGAGGTCTGTTGAGGTCTGTTCTGCTGAGGTCTGTTCTGCTGAGGTCTGTTGAGGTCTGTTCTGCTGAGGTCTGTTCTGCTGAGGTCTGTTCTGCTGAGGTCTGTTGAGGTCTGTTCTGCTGAGGTCTGTTCTGTTGAGGTCTGTTCTGCTGAGGTCTGTTCTGCTGAGGTCTGTTCTGCTGAGGTCTGTTGAGGTCTGTTCTGCTGAGGTCTGTTCTGCTGAGGTCTGCTGAGGTCTGTTCTGCTGAGGTCTGTTCTGCTGAGGTCTGTTCTGCTGAGGTCTGTTGAGGTCTGTTCTGCTGAGGTCTGTTCTGTTGAGGTCTGTTCTGTTGAGGTCTGTTCTGCTGAGGTCTGTTCTGTTGAGGTCTGTTCTGCTGAGGTCTGTTCTGTTGAGGTCTGTTCTGCTGAGGTCTGTTCTGTTGAGGTCTGTTCTGCTGAGGTCTGTTCTGCTGAGGTCTGTTCTGCTGAGGTCTGTTCTGCTGAGGTCTGTTGAGGTCTGTTCTGCTGAGGTCTGTTCTGTTGAGGTCTGTTCTGCTGAGGTCTGTTCTGCTGAGGTCTGTTCTGCTGAGGTCTGTTCTGCTGAGGTCTGTTCTGTTGAGGTCTGTTCTGCTGAGGTCTGTTCTGCTGAGGTCTGTTCTGCTGAGGTCTGTTGAGGTCTGTTCTGCTGAGGTCTGTTCTGTTGAGGTCTGTTCTGCTGAGGTCTGTTCTGCTGAGGTCTGTTCTGTTGAGGTCTGTTCTGCTGAGGTCTGTTCTGCTGAGGTCTGTTCTGCTGAGGTCTGTTCTGTTGAGGTCTGTTCTGTTGAGGTCTGTTCTGCTGAGGTCTGTTCTGCTGAGGTCTGTTCTGTTGAGGTCTGTTCTGTTGAGGTCTGTTCTGCTGAGGTCTGTTCTGCTGAGGTCTGTTCTGCTGAGGTCTGTTCTGTTGAGGTCTGTTCTGTTGAGGTCTGTTCTGTTGAGGTCTGTTCTGCTGAGGTCTGTTCTGTTGAGGTCTGTTCTGCTGAGGTCTGTTCTGTTGAGGTCTGTTCTGCTGAGGTCTGTTCTGTTGAGGTCTGTTCTGCTGAGGTCTGTTCTGCTGAGGTCTGTTCTGCTGAGGTCTGTTGAGGTCTGTTCTGCTGAGGTCTGTTCTGTTGAGGTCTGTTCTGCTGAGGTCTGTTCTGCTGAGGTCTGTTCTGCTGAGGTCTGTTCTGCTGAGGTCTGTTCTGTTGAGGTCTGTTCTGCTGAGGTCTGTTCTGCTGAGGTCTGTTGAGGTCTGTTCTGCTGAGGTCTGTTGAGGTCTGTTCTGCTGAGGTCTGTTCTGTTGAGGTCTGTTCTGCTGAGGTCTGTTCTGCTGAGGTCTGTTCTGTTGAGGTCTGTTCTGCTGAGGTCTGTTCTGCTGAGGTCTGTTCTGCTGAGGTCTGTTCTGTTGAGGTCTGTTCTGTTGAGGTCTGTTCTGCTGAGGTCTGTTCTGCTGAGGTCTGTTCTGTTGAGGTCTGTTCTGCTGAGGTCTGTTCTGCTGAGGTCTGTTCTGCTGAGGTCTGTTCTGCTGAGGTCTGTTCTGCTGAGGTCTGTTGAGGTCTGTTCTGCTGAGGTCTGTTCTGCTGAGGTCTGTTGAGGTCTGTTCTGCTGAGGTCTGTTCTGCTGAGGTATCCACAGGCCTGCAGAACAGCTGACTGCTCAGCTGTCCCAGCTGGGGTAGATAGCCTGGGGCTCAGACAGTCTCAGACATCTGGACTGGAAGTCTTCAGTGAATAATTCAGGATGTTGTCACACTAACATCCTATCAGAAGACTGTTCTGCTCTGGGATGGTAATCTAGCATGACAGCAGCCACAGGGAAAGCAGAGAACCTGGTTACGTTGTTCATTTTGTTAGCTGTCCTTTATTTATAACCCTGCGGTTTGATGTAGTCATATAAATTGTAAAACCAATTAAGATATTTCATATTCACACTCCTTTTAATAAAATCATTTTGAGGGGATATGGAGATTCTTCTTGTTGTGAGCATGACAACTTTTTTTTGCATGTGTGAATGGTTGTGTGTGTATGCGTGTGCATGTTTTGTGTGTATGTGACGTGTGACCAACGTGTGTGTTTACGTGTGTGTATATGTCTGTCTGTGTGTGTGTATATTTCTGTGTGTGTGTATGTCTCTGTATGTGTGTGTATGTCTGTGTGTGTGTGTATGTCTCTGTATGTGTGTGTATGTCTGTGTGTTTGTTTCTTTTCAGCAAAAGCTGAAGGAGGAGCGTGAGGGTAAGAGAGCTCAGCTGGACGGCAGGCATGACTACGTGCTCAGCATCGTGGCGTCCTGCCTGGGCGTGGAGAAGGCCGAGGTGGAGGACGCCATCTTGGAGGGAACGCAGGTAGGCGGCCATCTTGCAGGGAACACAGGAAGTTTGGGGGTCAGATATGGGGGTTAGGGATTTTCAAGAAATACAAATTGAGTGTAGCTCAGGGGTAGAGCTTTAAGAATCTGCAGGTCAGGGTCAAATTCAACCCCCTCCCAGAATGCAATTCTGACTAAAAGTCTGCTTAATGCAAACTCTGCTGCTGCTTTTAAGAGTTGAGTTCTGTACTGCAACCAATCTCATTTGTGATGAGTGAGGTTAAGGGTAGCTAAGTCTGGATAGGTAGTGAACAAAAGCTCGCTTGTTGAGATGAAATGAAGGCTGGGGGAAGGAGACGTTACCATGGTGATGAGACTGAGTTAACTGTCACCGATACAAAAAAAACACGACTTGGAAACAAAGTAATGATCCACTGTTTACCTCCTGCTGACAGATTGAACGGATGGAGAAGTTCTTTGTGGCAGAGGGACTTCCACACCTCATGTTCTACCACCAGGAAGCAGAAACCGCAGAAGAAGGTGAGAGATACTTCCGTCTGCACCAAGCCACAACACCACAGTGAAGCAGAGATACAAAGACTCTTCGTCTGCACCAAGCCACAACACCACAGTGAAGCAGAGATACAAAGACTCTCCGTCTGCACCAAGCCACAACACCACAGTGAAGCAGAGATACAAAGACTCTCCGTCTGCACCAAGCCACAACACCACTGTGAAGCAGAGATACAAAGACTCTTCGTCTGCACCAAGCCACAACACCACAGTGAAGCAGAGATACAAAGACTCTTCGGACATTCAAGGCATCTGTTAGATGAAAACACTGGCTAGGAAAGATCATGTCAATGAACAGAACGTCAGACTCTAGATTTCACAGAGATTCACTTTTCTCAGCACCAGCTGTGTGTGTGTGTGTCCCTAGCCACCATCTTCTTGGAGTGTCAGTGTATGTGTGTGTTTGTGTGTGTGTGTGTGTGTCCACAGCCACCGCAGCGCCTCTGGGGCGGGGCAGCAGGAAGACCAAGGTGTTTGTGACGGAGGGGGCGGACGCGCCCCTGACAGGGGTGTGTGTGTTCTTCACCAGACCCAACACCTCCAGGGCGGTCACCTCCGAAAACATCCATAGGGTGAGAGTACTGGGATTTATTATGGTCATAATAATGACATGATTATATATAAGTGTGTGTGAATATGCATAACACAACATATTATTATGAATAATAATAAGTATAATTATAATACATGTATAACATAATTATCTAATAAAAATGATAATGAAAATGATAATGAAAAATAATAATGATTTTGTAATCATTATTTTCACATGCATTGATTACCAAACACCTATACCAAACATGTCGTAACTTGTGTAGAAAACCACACCTAAATAATACAGCATCTGATTGGCTAAGAATAACGTGCAGCTTCTCCTGAATGGAACACTTGACTGTAATCCAAATGGACGGTTCATAAACACACTAGATGATGTAAATGCATGTGGAAGAGTATCCAGATATGTGTCAGGATCAGGGAGGCTTGTCTTTCCTTTGGCACAAGCTTGGCCTCCCTGTCCCCTCCCTATCCCCTCCCTGTCCCCTCCCTATCCCCTCCCTGTCCCCTCCCTATCCCCTCCCTATCCCCTCCCTGTCCCCTCCCTGTCCCCTCCCTGTCCCCTCCCTGCGGGGGAGCCTGGTCTGTCACAGGGAGACCTGGATGCTAGGAGAAGCAGGGAGCGATCTATCTGGGAGGGTATGGATCTGTTCTCAGCTCACTGGAGACCTAATCACCAGCACATGCTCACAGGCATGATCACAGCACACCTGTCCCCTCAGGAAAGCACTGACCCAGGCCTCCATGGGGGACCTCCATGGGGTTTCCTTTGGAGGGAAAATAAAAAAATCATTTAAATTAGGATGGTAAAAATGTCCCTGTGGTGTGATACTTGCAGCCTTAATGATCATTAATCTGTAATTGTCATTAGTGGAAATGACGTTGCTCATTAATCTTCAACAACCAAGCATAGGAAATGCAGTTCAGGCTATTTGTATGGTTGCTGCTTGTGTTCGGCAAGAATTAGAATAAGAACGGTTAAGCATTGAATACAGAAGAGAAGCTTAACTGAATGTGCTGGACAGTTCAGTGGTTAGAGCAGGGATGTCCAATCCTGGTCCTCGAGGGCCGCTGTCCTGAAGCTTTTAGATGTTTCCCTGCTCCAGCACACCTGATTCAAATGAACAGGTCGTTATCAACCTCTGTGGACGCCTGCTAATTATAATCAGGTGTGCTAGAGCAGGGAAAGATATAAAACCTTCAGGACAGTGGAGGACCAGGATTGCCCACCCCTGGGTTGGAGCATGCAACACCCTCAATAGGTTTGTTTCATTACATTAGATCCAGTATATGGGAACAGTATGTATAGTATACATGTATATCTTCTCTGAGAGTCTGCTAGATGAATAGATCATTATTAAGACCTTCTGTTGCGCCCGCAGGATGTGAACTTCAACATGCTGGACACCAGGGAGGTGGGCTTGCTGAGAAGTGTGGAGCAGCTGCTGTCCGAGGTGTTCATCCCCACCCTGAGGAGGATGAACCATGGCTGGGGGGAGCCTGACAGCCCCCAGGCCCGGGACGTCAAGCACAGCTTCCTCAGCTCCCTGGACAGCTTCGTGTCGGTGCTGGCTGGAGCTCAGGAGAGCCTGCAGGAGAAGGTGAGACCCTGAGGGGGGAAAGATCATCTGTTTTTAGGGGGGCAGGGTGAAGGTAGGGGGAGGGGAGTTTCTGTTGTCATGTTAATGTGTGGCTCTTGATGTTACCTTCAGGTGAACCTGAAACAGTGTGATACGTTTGACCTGACGACCCTGAAGGGGCCTTCAGACTATCTGGCAGCTGCCAACAGCACAGAGACCACAGAGAAGATCGAGATGTGTATGAAAGGCTGGATCAAGCAGATAGAACAGGTGACACCATTAGTGTAGGCTGAGGTACCTCACCCAGGGACACAACACCATGTTATCACAGTCGGGGGGGTTGACAGGTATCAAGTTGAAGTTGAAAACTCATTACATGTACATTTGTATTTGCTTACTGTTACATATACTTCATATAGTGCATATAGAGAAGATGGTAGTTTATATAAGAGCAGAAGTGTGTGTGTTCTAACTTTGTTTTTCGGCGGTCAGATTAATAATCTTTGTTTCTGAGCCTCATTGGCCCACCTTCCTGTGGTGTCTCTGGGTAACTGTTCAGGTTCTGGCCGAGAGCGACCAGCTGAGGAAAGAGGCTGATGACCTGGGTCCTCGAGCAGAGCTGGAGCACTGGAAGAAGAGGACATCCCGCTTCAACTACCTGCTGGAGCAGCTGAAGAGCCCGGAGGTGAAGGCTGTGCTCGGGGTGCTCATGATGGCCAAGTCCAAGCTCATCAAGGTCAGGACCGCCCAACACTTCCACC
The DNA here is from genome assembly GCA_030340665.1 of Neosalanx taihuensis. Taxonomy (NCBI): domain Eukaryota; kingdom Metazoa; phylum Chordata; class Actinopteri; order Osmeriformes; family Salangidae; genus Neosalanx; species Neosalanx taihuensis. The sequence goes on along the minus strand of CM059294.1, from coordinate 1,315,504 downwards.
AGGATGGGTGGATGTCGTTCTACAGTTCTACAGTTCTACAGTTGTGTTCTAAAGTCTTCCTATTCTCAACTACAGTTACACTGTTATTGTGCTGTTCAAATACAGAACATACAGAGTTAAGATGATATTCATGTAAAACATCTTGTGTGTCTAACTACTTTTGAAGTAAGACTGTACATTTGATTGCATGATCCAATCAAGTATGATTACTGCAACATCCTTTAATCAGAAGCAAAATCAGTTCTTATCACTTCAAACTGACGGACTGAGCTGAGATGCGCTTCTCTCTATTTACTTCCTGTAATATGTACTTCCTTACTTGTTTTCCTCTGTGGTTTCTGTAGCCGTGGCGACAGCTGGACACGAGGATTACAGACTCGGCCAATGAGGCTAAAGACAACGTCAAGTATCTGTACACCCTGGAGAAGTTCTGTGATCCTCTCTACAACAGCGATCCTGTGAGATGTCCACATATATCCTGAAATATCCATAGAAGTACCTAATAACTAAGTCTCTTCCCTCGAGTATATTCAATCAAATCACCCTGAAGGATATTTTCTTATTTCAATTCGCACATTGAAATACTGTTGCAAGTCATCCAACTGACCTTTCGAAAAACCCTTCCCCCCAAACCGCATTGACCAATGCTACCTACCAGTTCACAGTAGCACCTTCTATATAAATAAGTGTAGCTCGACAGGCTAGCAACAGTAACTAAGGAGGACGGGGCTTTTACTGAAGGCCGACTCATTCTCTGGTTAGCAGACCACATGTTCGGTTAAAGATTTCATCATAGTGACATGTTTCGATTTGCAGGTTTCCATGGTGGAGGCGATTCCAGGTCTGATCAATGCTATCAGAATGATCCACAGCATCTCTCGCTACTACAACACCTCCGAGAAGATCACCTCCTTGTTCGTCAAGGTACAAACCTCTGCCTCACACTGAACCTTAGTGGTTAAGGCACTTCCAGAGAGCTCAGGTTCGAAGCCCCCACTCAAATGTTGCTTTGGATAAATGTGTTAAACGGGTTTAGTAAAAGAACCCATTATTAATTATGAAGTGAGGTGTCACAAACCTATAAGGTATAGCACGGATAGTGTTCTGTCTGGGTTTACTGGGTTAAACCAGATGATGTATTTATCAAGATGTTGGCTGATATCTTGTTGATTGGCTGGTACAGCTGATGCTGTTGCTGCTGCTGCTGCCATCCTTTTGAGACTTTTGCTCCTGGCAAAGGACAGGGCAAAGCCAAGTGTTTGATTGATTTATGGGTTGTAACCGAAAGTGACATGTACATGTAGAACATGGAGAGAGATGAGGAGGAGATGAAGGATAAGAAGTACAGAGTTCTGACATGATGTTCTTCAGAGTCAAGGAGTGGCCGGCACACAGCTCTTAGCAAACACAAAATGAAGATGTGCATGCAAGGCTATGCCTGCTGAGCCTGCGAGCCATCACCCAACCCTGGGTACCAAACTCACTACAGTGTCCCCACTGCGGGACAGGTAAAGGATGATCTTATCTTATGTTGATATACTGCTGCTAGGTTACCAACCAGATGATCACAGCATGTAAAGCCTACATCACCAACAACTGCTCAGCATCCATCTGGGACCAGCCTCAGGAAGTGGTGGCAGAGAAGCTGAGGGCTTCTATCCAGCTGAACCAGGTACCGACTCCTCCATCTCACAGGTAGTCACTTATCAGACGCTCGTACCCAGAGAGACTTACAGTCAGTACAGGGACATTCCCCACTGAGGCAAGTAGGGTGAAGTGCCTTACCTAAGGACACGTCATGTAGCCACAGCCGGGAATCAAACTCACAACCTTCTGATCATGAGCCCAACGCCTTAACTGCTGAGCCACCTGACTCGTCACTGGCTCCACACCTTCACAGATGGTCAGAAGAGTGGATGGTTTGTTGTTGAGGAGATAGAAGGAGTCTTCTTCTGTGTCTTCTACAGGAGTACCAGAGATACTTCCACAAGACCAAGGAGGAGCTGGAGCGCAGGTCCTCAGAAAGACAGTTTGACTTCAGTGAGATGTACATCTTTGGGAAGTTCGACACGTTCCAGCGTCGCCTCTACAAGATCCTGGAGATGTTCGACACCATCAACACCTACTCCACTCTGCACAACTCCAAAATGGAGGGTCTGGAAACCCTGGCAACCAGGTTTCAGGTTAGGACACGCCCCCGTCTGTTGGATATCTGCTTTTCTTTTTGTTCAATCTACAAAATTAAGCAAATTCTTGTCAGGTTAAGTCCTTTAGAATGCAATACATTAACATGCACATTCAAGCCTGAATTCCTGAATATCAAACCCACTTCAGCCAGATTTACTCTGGCTTGGACTTAGCTGCAGCCATTCGACCAGGCTGACTTTGTGTTTGATTTTGGAAGTGTCATAACATTAGCCATTCTGCTCTCTCTGCTGCCCCTGCTGGACAGACTGCAGAAATGCAGGGGAAATGGGAGGTAATGGTTGTCTTCCTTTCATAGTAAATATTTCAAACATGTACAAACATGTTTACGTGTCCATTGTCTCTGTTTCCTTGATTGCATGCATTTCAATGCCATTTTAACTGCTGCCACACAAACATATAACTCACAAACACAAAACCATCTTTTAACAACAGACATAACTTTACTTTGACTAAGACTCACGCATTCTGTCTTGTATAATGTTGCAAATTAAAACACAGAAATTGTTTATTCTGTCTGCACAGTCTGATAGAGCTCCAGCCTGTTTTCAGGTGTCAAGTAACCAACTAAAAGCTGCCTAACGATCCATTACTAAGTGTTAGCTGCTCATTTGTTACCAGGTTGATGCATATTTTAAAATAAGCTGCATTGGCAGTTACCAGTATAATCCAGTCTGTCAGCTGCTTTAGTGTGAGCTGCCTGCAGTGTCTGCATGAAGGCCTGCCATCACCTGCATGATACTCAGGATCCAGGAACCATGCCCATCCTGAGAGCTTTCAGCTGAAACACTGCCTGACC
>CM059294.1:1245000-1307500 GCA_030340665.1 Neosalanx taihuensis | reverse complement strand
CTGTGTGTGACTGTGTGTGTCTGTGTGTGTGACTGTGTGTGTCTGTGTGTGTGTGTGTTTGTGTTTGTCTGGAAGTTCGGAAGCTCCTGGAAGTTCTAACATTTCCACAGTGTGTGTGCATGAGTTAGTGAATAAGTGTGTGTGTATGAGAGCGAGAGAGAGAGAGAGAGAGAGAGAGAGAGAGAGAGAGAGAGGGCGAGGGAGAGGGAGAATATGTATGCTGTCTATTATACTTAATGTGTGCATGTGTGTGTTTGAGAGAGATAGAAAGAGAGTGAGGGGGAGAGAGTGGAATAAAGAGAGGGAGAGGTAGAGAGGGAGAAGGTGAGTGACCTGTCATACCTGCGGTGTGTCTCTCCCCAGGTGAGGAGGAGGGCCGGCTGGAGGGCCGTGTGTTCTCTCGTAACACCACCGTCCCCAGCACAGGGCCGGGCTCTCCCCTGGCCAGGAGGAAGAAGAAGAGGGATCTGATGGAGGTGATGGAGGAGGAAGCACACGAGCTGCTCTCTCATTTCAACCACCGCAACATGGACGCCCTGCTGCGGCTCACACGCAACACCCTGGAGGGCCTCCGCAAGCGCATCCATGCCTCCTCCCTCTCCCACTTCCTGGGTGAGCATCCATGCCTCCTCCCTCTCCCACTTCCTGGGTGAGCATCCATGCCTCCTCCCTCTCCCACTTCCTGGGTGAGCATCCACGCCTCCTCCCTCTCCCACTTCCTGGGTGAGCATCCATGCCTCCTCCCTCTCCCACTTCCTGGGTGAGCCGAGACCCAACACACAGACGTTCAGACAGCATAACGAGCATAACGATGTTATCGTTATGCTATTGAATAATAGCATCATTATGCTATCATTATGCTTTACATCACACAACTATTTAGTTATTATTATTCAATAAGACAGAACAGTAAGTAACCCTACAAAGTACTTTCAGCTGGTTCATGACTGACATTGAATCCAATTAACGCAACCTAGAAGACTTGAATGTATCCCCACAAACAAACCATCATACAAAGATATCTAGTCATGTAGCAGATGTAGCAGATGACAAGTAAGTCATTCCACCCCTGGTCATGTTGCCACAGCCAGGATTCGAACCAGGGACCTTCTGATTACTAACCCAACACCCTAACCGACTGCTCCACATGACTCCCATCATAACCCCACATCAGTCAGGTTGTTTCTAAGCCCCCCCCCCGTTCCTCTGCAGCAGAGAGTGACCCCGCCTCCCGGGGGAAGGCAGGAGGGCAGCAGCCCATCTTCAGGGCCAGTGTGACCCTGGCCATCCCCAACATCCTGATGGTGCCCAGCCTGGACGAGGTGCAGCAGGCCCTGAACCGGGCGGTGGAGTGTGTGGTCAGCGTGAGCCGGGGCGTCGGCCAGTGGAGCAAGGAGAGGATCTCAAAGGTAGGCTTGACCAAAGTCCAGCATGGAGGAAACTATAATATCGTTACTATTGTACATAAAAATCCAGACATCAATTCTGGAAGATCCATCAGAAATTCCCAACACCTGAAGTTGGTTTTTATTTTGTAGTAATAAAAGCTTTAATTTTGTAGTAATGAAAACTACCTTTTCCCCACAGAGGAAGATGAGTGAGCGACGCATGGCTGCTCTCAAGCAGGACAGCACCGACAGCGAATCAGAGGACGGAGAAACGTCGTACCGAAGCATGGCAGGTAACAGCCTCTCAGAAAACAGCCAATCAGAAACATCAGTTTCTTCAGGCTGATACTAAGTACTGATACTAATACTGCAGCTAATGTTACACAATCAGAGGATGAAAGAGATTTGGTTATTTTACAGCTTTCCAGGCAGATTTAGTCACATGCATGATTTAATAAAAAATATATATCTCTGTGCTAAGAATCTTCCAAGTAAATCCAAGCTGGGAGCCAGTGGATTCAGCTAGTTAGTGTTTTTGTTTGTTGGAGTTTCAGAATGTCCCTAAAGCCCAAGAGGACATCAAAGAGAGAGGGGGGGGGGTGGGTGTGTGTGTGTGTGTGTGTGTGTGTGTGTGGGGGGGGGGGGTGTTCTGTGAAGCCTCATTCTGGGCTCCAGATTAACTTTTTGGTTTTCACAAAGATTCATTTGAGCTTTTACATGGTAGTAATTATGTACCCTTCTTTCTGCTAAATTGGTCTACTTTGCCCAAACGCTGGAATGAATTTTAAACAGTAATCATTTTCACTACAAAATATTGTTCAGATGCCTCCTTTTCATGAACGATTTGTTTGTCTAAAAGTGCAGTCATGCGAGACAGTTGGGTTGGTAAAATCACAACTCAATGAGAATGATGTGAAACAGAATGTGATATGAAATGATATGTGATATGAAACAGTTTGTAATGTGAAACAGTACCAAACCATCTGGTGAATGTGCTTCCTCTCCAGCGACACACCACTAACAGACACACAGTTCTCTGATTTCTCCTCAAGTCGTTTTCTAGGAGTTCTGATGGAGTCTCTGATCTACGGCAAGCCCTTTGGGACATTGCTAGTAAAAAGGACCATCCAAGTCCTGTTGTGTTTGTTGAGAGTTGTTTCCAAGGCTGATGAAGGTTCTTGTTCTCCAGATGGAAGTGGCTCTGATGTGTCCATGAACCAGGCCCTGCCCCTCCAGGCCAGGAACTACTACAAGAGCGTGTCGGAGAACAAGGAGATCGTCAAGCTGGTGTCTGTCCTCAGTACCTCCATCAACTCCACCAAGAAGGTACATGCATGGAGGGAGGGAGGGAGGGAGGTAAAGGAAGGGTGGAGGGAGGAAGATGAAGGGAGGATGGAGGGAGGGAGGAGAGAGATGAAGGAAGAGTGGAAGGAGGGAGGGAGGGAGGGAGGGAGGGAGGGAGGGAGGGAGGGAGGGAGGGAGGGAGGGAGGGAGGGAGGGAGGGAGGAAGATGAAGGGAGGATGGAGGGAGGGAGGAGAGAGATGAAGGAAGAGTGGAAGGAGGGAGGGGAAGATAAAGTTGACAATATGTCCCTGGTCAAGGCACTTCACCCTACTTGCCTCAGGGGGGAATGCCCCCTATACTTGCTGTAAATCGCTCTGGATAAGAGCATCTGCTAAATGACTACATGTAAATGTACAGAGAGCGTCCAGCAGTAGATCAAGGAGGACCAGAGGTGCTTAGTTTGTAGCAGACTCTACATGCAGTTCCCTGCACCTCCTCCAGGAGGTGCTGACAGCCCTGGAGCGCTTTGGCCGCTACCACCACATCTGGAGACAGGAACGTGAGGAGACCCTGCTGCGGTTCTGCCAGGGGAACCCTCTGCTGTCGGAGTTTGAGTCCCAGATGCTGTTCTACCGAGACCTGGAGATGGAGATCAACGCAGAACCAGAGTACCTGAGCGTGGGAGCGCTGGCCCTCTACACAGGTGAGGGCCCCCCTGTCTGTCATGTGATGGTTCAGCCATGCTGGTGAGTGACTATGACCACCACTGACACACTGTTACATCCACCAACACCTGATCCTTTATATTTAGTTTCAGCTTCTGTGTTGTTTTATACTTTCTGTAGTAACTATGCGCAAATGGCACTTCGGATACAAGGGTTTGCATGATGTGTGAAATCGAATGTGTTCTTATTGTGTGTTCTTATTGTGTGTTCTTATTGTGTGTTCTTATTGTGTGTTCTTATTGTGTGTTCTTATTGTGTCTTGTGTTTGCAGCTGACCTTAAGTCGTCCCTGACAGCTGAGACGAAGAGCTGGATGGTGGACTACGGTCTCCACTGCAACAGGAAGTACAGGTGTGAGATGGAGAAAATCTTCCTGTTTGTGGATGAGGCAGGAAAGAAGCTCAACAGGCAGATCAAAGATCTGGATGACATCCGCATCGCCATGGCAGCGTTGAAGGAGATCCGGGAGCAGCAGATCTCAATTGACTTCTTAGTGGGGCCCATAGAGGTACAGTGGTACCACATTACCTAGTGTTACGGCATTAGCCAATAATACTATATAACCCACTGCTGCTACATTACCCAGTGTTACTACATTACCAAATGTTACTACATTACCCAGTGTTGCTACATTACCCAGTGTTACTGCATTACCCAGTGTTGCTACATTACCCAGTGTTACTACATTGCCCAGTGTTACTACATTACCTAGTGTTGCTGCATTACCCAGTGTTACTACATTACCCAGTGTACTACATTACCCAGTGTTAATACATTACCCAGTGTTACTACATTACCCAGTTTTGCTACATTACCCAGTGTTACTACATTACCCAGTGTTGCTACATTACCCAGTGTTACTACATTACCAAATGTTACTACATTACCCAGTGTTGCTACATTACCCAGTGTTGCTACATTACCCAGTGTTACTACATTACCAAATGTTACTACATTACCCAGTGTTGCTACATTACCCAGTGTTACTACATTACCAAATGTTACTACATTACCCAGTGTTGCTACATTACCCAGTGTTACTGCATTACCCAGTGTTGCTACATTACCCAGTGTTACTACATTGCCCAGTGTTACTACATTACCTAGTGTTGCTGCATTACCCAGTGTTACTACATTACCCAGTGTACTACATTACCCAGTGTTACTACATTACCCAGTGTTACTACATTACCCAGTGTTACTACATTACCCAGTGTGCTACATTACCCAGTGTTACTACATTACCCAGTGTTACTACATTACCCAGTGTACTACATTACCCAGTGTTACAACATTACCCAGTGTTACTACATTACCCAGTGTTACTACATTACCCAGTGTTACTACATTACCCAGTGTTACTACATTACCCAGTGTTACTACATTACCCAGTGTACTACATTACCCAGTGTTACAACATTACCCCAGTGTTACTACATTACCCAGTGTTACCCTATATTACATCTAGGCATGGCTTGACCGTGTCCATAATCAATCCCATCCCTCTGTCTATAAAGGAGTCGTACGCTGTCCTCAACAAGTATGAGCTGTCAGTAGCCAAGGAGGAAGCAGAGAAGGTGGATACTCTGCGCTACACCTGGGAGAAGCTTCTGGATCGCAGCACGCATGTCCAGAACCAGCTGGTGTCTCTGCAGCCCAACTTCAGGGGAGAACTCATCAGCAACGTGGAGACGTTTGTGGAGGACTGCCAACACTTTTACCAAGACTATGACAAGGTACAGATAGACAAGGACTCATTTGGAATATAGAGATGCTCCACATACAAACACAAACACACACGAACGCAGACATACATTTAATGACCTCTCCTGGACTCTCAGTGAGATAAGTGAGACATCACACTTATTTGCGCGTCATGATCCTGAGAAAACACCATTTTGTAAAGATACATAGAGCAAGAACAATAACATCCATCTTCTGTTGAATCCTTCTTGTTGTCTCACCAGGATGGTCCCATGGTTACTGGACTGGCACCGCAAGATGCCAGCGACAGACTCATCATGTACCAGGTCTGTTACAGAATACATTCTCTAGGATGGTCAACCAAGCCATGCCAACGTCAACCAGATGTATCACACAATCTTAGATTCCAAAACCAGTACAGAAATACATAGAATACATCATACATGTAATACAAATACCCTAAAGTGGTTCAGTTGTGTAAAATGTAGAATAAACTCTGCCTACTTTCTACATTTGAATGAATGGAGGAAAGGAGTAATGGAAACGTCTCGTCCCTCAGAATCGCTTTGACAACCTCTTCCGCAAGTACGTCACGTACACTGGAGGTGAGGAGCTGTTTGGCCTGGCAGTGACCCAGCACCCCAAACTCCTGGAGATCAGGAAGCAGCTCACCCTGCTTCAGAAGCTCTACGGCCTCTACAACAGCGTCATCGACACGGTCAACGGCTACTACGACATCCTGTGGGCCGACATCCACATCGAGAGGATCAACAACGAGCTTTTGGACTTCCAGAGCAGGTGACTGACTCCCCCCCCCCCCCCTCCTGCTGGCTGACTCTCGCTCCAGGGTGATGGGGACCGTCCATGTGATGAGTTCTCCTTGAAAGATGTTGAACCCTAACAGCTTCTTCTGTCTGTGGTACACAGCAGTGAGGGAAGTGGGGGAGTGGGATGCTGTGTCTGGGGGGAGGGAAGAGAGGAGGGGAGGAGGGGGGGGGCCCTGTGGACCAGAGGTTGAGGAACACTGCTGTAGATAGAGCTCTAGCTGCTAATATTTAAACGATTTTCTCCCGAAAGATGCCGCAAGCTTCCTCGCGCTCTCAAAGAGTGGAAAGCGTTCCTGGACCTGAAGAAAACCATCGACGAGTTTAATGAGTGCTGCCCCCTGCTGGAGATGATGACCAACAAGGCCATGATGACTCGGCACTGGAAGCGGATCACAGAGGTGACGGGGCACAGCTTCGAGGTGGAGACAGATGCCTTCAAACTGCGCAACATCATGGAAGCTCCGCTGCTCAAATATAAAGAGGAGATTGAGGTGAGGTCCTGTTGCTGGTGTTGCTGCGTTGCAGTCATAGTGGTGCCAAAACATTTGCCTGACCTTTAGTCATTTATCAGACGCTCTTATCCAGAAAGACTTACAGCAAGTACAGGGACATTCCCCCCTGAGGCAAGTAGGGTGAAGTCCCTTGCCAAAGGACACAACATAATGTGGCAGGTAGCTCTCCAGGAACAGGTGTAGATCCCTGATATAGGAGAACCCTGATCCCTGATGTAGCAGAAGTGCAGTGTAGATGTGGACCGCAGTCTGACGAGCAGCTGTGCGCCTCACAGGACATCTGCATCAGTGCCGTGAAGGAGAGAGACATCGAGCAGAAGCTGAAGCAGGTGATCGCTGAGTGGGACAACAAGACGTTCACCTTCGCCAACTTCAAGACCCGCGGGGAGCTGCTGCTGAGGGGAGACAGCACGTCAGAGATCATCACCAACATGGAGGACAGCCTGATGATGCTGGGCTCGCTCATGAGCAACAGGTGCTGACATAGGGACAGATGACATGACATAGGGCCTTAGACCAGATGAAATAGGGTCATGAACCAGATGACATGACATAGGACTTTAGACCAGATGACATAGGGTCATGAACCAGATGACATGACATAGGACCTTAGACCAGATGACATAGGACCATATACTAGATAACAGTAGTATATTACACCAGGTAATGTTACAGTGTACTATTCACAGGTACAACACTCCCTTCAAGGCCCAGATTCAGAAGTGGGTTCAGAACCTGTCCAACACCACTGACATCATAGAGAACTGGATGACCGTGCAGAACCTGTGGATCTACCTGGAGGCTGTGTTCGTAGGAGGAGACATCGCCAAACAACTGCCCAAGGTCTGATCCGACGGACAAGGACACTGTTCAAATGATTCGCTACTTACAAATGAGTTAAAGTTACTAGTCCAGACATTTCCCCCATAAGACTTGGCCAGGCAACTCTTTATTCATAATCCATCAGTTTGATATGTGTGCTAATGTATAGTGGATGTAATGGTGTGTTTTATAAACTGCATTGGAAATGCCAGGAGGCCAAGCGTTTCTCCAACATCGACAAGTCGTGGGTGAAGATCATGATGCGCGCCCATGAGATGCCCATCGTGGTGCAGTCCTGCGTGGGTGATGAGACCATGGGGCAGCTGCTGCCCCACCTGCTGGAGCAGCTGGAGATCTGCCAGAAGTCTCTTACTGGGTAAACAGGGCAGTACAGGGTAAACACAGGGCAGTAGAGGGTAAACACAGGGGAGTAGAGGGTAAACACACAGGGCAGTAGAGGGTAAACACACAGGGCAGTAGAGGGTAAACACAGGGCAGTAGAGGGTAAACACAGGGGAGTAGAGGGTAAACACAGGGCAGTAGAGGGTAAACACACAGGGCAGTAGAGGGTAAACACACAGGGCAGTACAGGGTAAACACAGGGCAGTAGAGGGTAAACACAGGGGAGTAGAGGGTAAACACACAGGGCAGTAGAGGGTAAACACACAGGGCAGTAGAGGGTAAACACAGGGCAGTAGAGGGTAAACACAGGGCAGTAGAGGGTAAACACACAGGGCAGTAGAGGGTAAACACAGGGCAGTAGAGGGTAAACACAGGGCAGTAGAGGGTAAACACAGGGGAGTAGAGGGTAAACACAGGGCAGTACAGGGTAAACACAGGGCAGTAGAGGGTAAACACAGGGCAGTAGAGGGTAAACACAGGGCAGTAGAGGGTAAACACAGGGCAGTAGAGGGTAAACACAGGGCAGTAGAAGGTAAACACAGGGCAGTAGAGTGTAAACACAGGGCAGTAGAGGGTGGGGATGTCAGACCATGATGTTAATATGTCACCTCTGTCCTCGCTGCTCCAGCTACCTGGAGAAGAAGCGTCTGCTGTTCCCTCGGTTCTTCTTCGTGTCTGACCCCGCCCTGCTGGAGATCCTGGGCCAGGCCTCCGACTCACACACCATCCAGGCTCACCTGCTCAACGTCTTCGACAACATCAAGTGTGTGCGCTTCCATGACAAGGTGTGGCCCCAACACACACACACACACACACACACACACATGCTCCTGGGTGTACACACAGGAACAGAGTTTCTGTTTTATTGTTGATTCTTTTTTGTTTTGAACTTGTACATTCCCCCCTGGAATGTGTTCACTAAGCAGATGTCGTCTTTGTGTGTGTGTGTGTGTGTGTGTGTGTGTGTGTGTGTGTGGTGTGTGTGTGTGTGTGTGTGTTAGATGTATGATCGCATCATGGCCATCTCGTCTCGGGAGGGAGAAACAGTGGAGCTGGACCGCCCGGTTGTTGCCGAGGGAAACGTGGAGGTGTGGCTTAACGCCCTCCTGAAGGAATCCCAGAGATCTTTGCACCTGGTGATTCGACAGGCAGCCCTGGCCATTCAGGACTCAGGTTTCCAGCTCATAGACTTCCTGGATTCCTTCCCTGCTCAGGTGAGTGCTGTTCCCAACATTCTTACTTGATCCCTTGGAGCGACTCAGTCCAATGCTCTAACCCCCCTGAGCTGTGTGTGTCGTACCTGTGTCCAGGTGGGTCTGCTGGGGGTGCAGATGATCTGGACCAGAGACTCAGAGGAGGCCCTGACCAACGCTCGCTACGACCGCAAGATCATGAACAAGACCAACCAGCTGTTCCTGGAGCTGCTGAACACGCTCATCGATGTGACCACCAGGGACCTGAGCGCGGTGGAGAGGACCAAGTACGAGACCCTCATCACCATCCACGTTCACCAGAGGGACATCTTCGATGACTTGGTGAGTCCCAAACCACTCTGGGTGAGATGGTGTGATTCACTGACCCCAATATGAAGGTGTTGCTATGGCAGTATAGCATCAGAGGGTGAGGACATCTTGAATACTGCAGGTTATTGTATCAGTTCTGGCCCACTGTTGCTATTTCTCTGTACACTACTAATCCTTCTTTTGTCTTCCCCTCCTCTCTTCCTCTCCTATTCTCCTCCTCTCTCCCTCCTCCCTCCTTCCTCCTCTCCTTCTCGCTCCCCTTCTCCTCTTCCCCTCCTCTCTTCCACTCCTCCCTCCTCCTCTCTCTCTCCCTCCTCCCTCCTTCCTCCTCTCCTTCTCTCTCCTCTTCTCCTCTTCTCCTCCTCTCCTCCCTCCTCCCTCCCTCCTCCTGTCCTTCCCTCTCCTCTCCTCTCTCCTTCCTCCCCTCTCCTCCTCCCTCCTCCCCCTCCTCTCCTCCCTAGTGTCGGCTGCACATCAGAAGTGCTGTGGACTTTGAGTGGCTGAAACAGTGTCGTTTCTACTTCAACGAGGATTCAGACAAGATGATAATCAATATCACTGACGTCAGCTTTGTCTACCAGAATGAGTTCCTGGGCTGCACAGACCGGCTCGTCATCACCCCCCTCACTGACAGGTGTGTGTGTGTGTGTGTGAGTGTGTGTGCCTGTGTGAGTGTGTGTGCCTGTGTGTGTGTGTGTAATGACCTTACGTCGTTATTGTATTTCATCATGAGTCATTTCTTTGTTATTTATGTGCTTTGAGACATTATGTCAGTGTCCATTGGTGCAAATTATCCTCTTTATGTATTGAGAAGATGGAACATTTTCATTGATGTGTGTGTGTCTTTGTGCTTCTGAATGTGTGTGTGTGTGTCAGGTGCTACATCACGCTGGCCCAGGCCCTGGGCATGAGCATGGGCGGGGCTCCAGCAGGGCCCGCAGGTACAGGGAAGACAGAGACCACCAAGGACATGGGCCGCTGCCTGGGGAAGTACGTGGTGGTCTTCAACTGCTCTGACCAGATGGACTTCAGAGGCCTGGGCAGGATCTTTAAAGGTACAGCAGAACAGGACCTTAGAATGTCATATAATAAGTAACATCATATGAGGAGTATAATAACATATGATATAATATAGTGACTCGATTGGATTAATACATAATAGTACATCAATTTAGTTATTATATGTAATACTGGAGAGTGTACAGTTTCTGGGGGATTGTTAGGGCGTGCATGCGGCTGGCCAGCTGGCCACACACTCCTGGTATCAACCATTCAGTGTCTTTATTTTGGTTTTAGACGACAAAGAATAACAAATATTATGTAGCTTATTATATATAATGATATATTCCCATCATAGTGACTACAACTATAATTCCTGGAGAGTAAGCATTAGTTAGTATTTTTTTGTTGATGTGATGTTTCTGCTGCAGGCCTGGCCCAGTCCGGTTCCTGGGGCTGTTTTGATGAGTTCAACCGTATCGACCTCCCCGTGCTGTCGGTGGCGGCGCAGCAGATCGCCATCGTGCTAACCTGCAGGAAGGAGCGCAGGGCCAGCTTCATCTTCACTGACGGAGACAGCGTGGACATGAACCCTGAGTTTGGCATCTTCCTCACCATGGTCAGACATCCTGCTGGGCAGCAACATGTACCTACTGTAGTCACATGGTAGTGACATGTCCCTCCTCTGGCTGGTCCAATCAGAACCCAGGCTACGCAGGACGGCAGGAGCTCCCTGAGAACCTGAAGATCAACTTCCGCTCGGTGGCCATGATGGTTCCAGACCGTCAGATCATCATCCGGGTGAAGCTGGCCAGCTGTGGCTTCATAGACAACATGGAACTGGCCCGCAAGTTCTTCACCCTCTACAAACTGTGCGAGGAGCAGCTGTCTAAACAGGTGACCTGCTCAACAACACTCTGACAGCAGCAGGGGTCAAGGGTCAGGGGGAACGGTCAGGGTTTTGGCGTCATCTCTTATTGAGGTATATCAGACTGCAAATGTTTCACCTGTGTAAATGTACGTCAGTTTAAGACATCTTGATAGATAAGCCAGCTATTGTCCCTCACATCCTCATCCTGTTTACTTCCTGTTTACATCCTACGTACTTCCTGTTCTCTTCCTGGTTCTGCAGGTGCATTATGACTTTGGGCTCCGCAACATCCTGTCGGTCCTGCGCACTCTTGGAGCAGCGAAGCGAGCCAACCCCACCGACACCGAGTCCACCATCGTGATGAGGGTGCTGAGGGACATGAACCTGTCCAAGCTGGTGAGCAGCAGGCAGCAGACAGACAGGATCCACACTGGAACACACTGGAAAGCAGCAGAGTCACATGCATGTCTGTGTGTGTCTGTGTGGAACAGATCGATGAGGACGAGCCCCTGTTCCTCAGCCTGATAGAAGATCTCTTCCCTGGGATCCAGCTGGATAAGGCCGGATACCCTGACCTGGAGACAGCCATCGACAAGCAGGTGAGAGGGAGAGAGAGAGCTGGAGGGAGAGAGAGAGCTGGAGGGGGAGAGAGAGAGCTAGAGAGAGTGCTGGAGGGAGAGAGAGAGAGCTGGAGAGAGAGAGAGCTGGAGGAAGAGAGAGAGAGCTGGAGGAGGAGAGAGAGCTGGAGGGAGAGAGAGAGAGAGAGCTAGAGAGAGTGCTGGAGGGAGAGAGAGAGAGCTAGAGGGAGAGAGAGAGCTAGAGAGAGAGCTGGAGGGAGAGAGAGAGCTGGAGATAGAGAGAGCTGGAGGGAGAGAGAGCTGGAGGGAGAGAGAGAGCTGGAGATAGAGAGAGCAGGAGGGAGAGAGAGAGCTGGAGATAGAGAGAGCTGGAGGGAGAGAGAGCTGGAGGGAGAGAGAGAGAGCTAGAGAGAGCTGGAGGGAGAGAGAGATAGCTGGAGGGGGAGAGAGAGCTGGAGGGAGAGAGAGAGAGCTAGAGAGAGCTGGAGGGAGAGAGAGATAGCTGGAGGGGGAGAGAGAGCTGGAGGGAGAGAGAGAGAGCTAGAGAGAGTGCTGGAGGGAGAGAGAGAGCTAGAGAGAGCTGGAGGGAGAGAGAGAGAGCTGGAGGGGGAGAGAGAGCTGGAGGGAGAGAGAGAGAGCTAGAGAGAGTGCTGGAGGGAGAGAGAGAGAGCTAGAGAGAGAGCTAGAGGGAGAGAGAGAGCTAGAGAGAGAGCTGGAGGGAGAGAGAGAGCTGGAGATAGAGAGAGCTGGAGGGAGATAGAGAGAGCAGGAGGGAGAGAGAGCTGGAAGGAGAGAGAGAGCTGGAGATAGAGAGAGCAGGAGGGAGAGAGAGCTGGAGGGAGAGAGGGAGAGAGAGACAGACAGTGTGAGCTCTTCAGAACTTCTCTCTGCTTTCCCCCAGGTGTCAGAAGCCGGTCTGATCAGCTATCCTCCCTGGAAGCTAAAGGTGATCCAGCTGTTTGAGACCCAGAGGGTCCGTCATGGCATGATGGCCCTGGGGCCCAGCGGAGCCGGGAAGACCACCTGCATACACACTCTGATGAAGGCCATGACAGGTACACACCCTGATGACAGGCCATGTCAGGTACACACCCTGATGAAGGCCATGACAGGTACACATCTGCATCCACACCCTGATGACAGCTACACGTGTGTGTGTGTGTTCATGGTGTGTGTGTCTGCTTCATGGTGTGTGTGTGTTCAGACTGCGGCCAGCCCCACAGAGAGATGCGTATGAACCCCAAGGCCATCACCGCTCCTCAGATGTTCGGCCGTCTGGACGTGGCGACCAACGACTGGACTGACGGCATCTTCTCTACCCTCTGGAGGAAGACCCTCCGAGCCAAGAAAGGTAGGAGGAAGGGAGAGGAGGGAGGAGGGGGAGGAGGAGGGAGGAGGGGAGGGGGAGGGAGGAGGGGAGGGAGGAGGGAGGAGGGGAGGGGGAGGGAGGAGGGGAGGGGGAGCGAGGAGGGAGGAGGGGAGGGGGAGGGAGGAGGGGAGGGGGAGGAGGAGGGAGGAGGGGAGGGGGAGGGAGGAGGGGAGGGAGGAGGAAGGAGGGGAGGGGGAGGGAGGAGGGGGAGGGGGAGCGAGGAGGGGAGGGAGGAGGGAGGAGGGGAGGGGGAGGAGGAGGGAGGAGGGGAGGGGGGAGGGAGGAGGGGAGGGAGGAGGGAGGAGGGGAGGGGGGAGGAGGAGGGAGGAGGGGAGGGGGAGGGAGGAGGGGAGGGGGAGCGAGGAGGGAAGAGGGGAGGGGGAGGGAGGAGGGAGGAGGGGAGGGGGAGGGAGGAGGGGAGGGGGAGCGAGGAGGGAGGAGGGGAGGGGGAGGAGGAGGGAGGAGGGGAGGGGAGGAGGGAGGAGGGGAGGGGGAGGGAGGAGGGAGGAGGAGGGAGGAGGGGAGGGGGAGGGAGGAGGGGAGGGAGGAGGGAGGGGGAGGGAGGAGGGGAGGGGAAGGGAGGAGGGGAGGGGGAGCGAGGAAGGAGGAGGGGAGGGGGAGGGAGGAGGGGAGGGGGAGGGAGGAAGGAGGGATAAAAAGATGAGTGAGGAGGGAGAGGAGGAGGGAGAGACGTAGTAGATAACTTTCCATTGACAACCACTGGTTTCCTTCAAACCAGTGACATACTTGTTAGGACACTGCCGTTCTAATCCTGGATCTTCATGAAGTGTCAGATGGAACTGAAGACTTGTTAATTGAGGTGTAGTTATTGAACAGGAAGTGTGTCTGTCGTGGGGCATCTTCTTTCTCCTGGGATCCTCGTGTGAACAGTTGCTGTTGGTGCTACGTGCAGTAGAACTGATCTCAGACAGTAACTGAAATGTCTGAAGGTGTTATGGCCTGCTTCAGCCATGAGCCACTGTCAGAAGCCACGTACAAAAGATGCTTACAGAAAGGAAGGCAGATGAACGAGGAACAAGAGTGAATCATCTCTCCCTTTGTTTAGTCCTGAAGGAAAACCTCCCAGATCAGCAGCAGACTCAGGGTTTCCATGTACTGGCTGTTCAGTGGCTCTGGTGTTAGTCAGGATGTGTTGTAAAGCTCATTCCAGTCGGTGAGAGGTACTTTTGGGAGACTTCAAACAGAAACACACGCTCAGGTTGGCCACAGCCTTAGATGTCATCCTCTCCTCTCACTCCACAGCAGACTCCTTTCATCTCTAATGCATCTTATCCTCATCTCATCAAAGCCAGTGATTTAAAGCTTTCCTTAAGGAAGGTTCACAGCTTCAGTCTTTATATTCCCCTCTTACAGAGAACAGCTATCTCCTCCTCCTCTTCTCCCTCCCTCCCTCCCTCCCTCCCTCCCTCCCTCCCTCCCTCCCTCCCTCCCTCCCTCCCTCCCTCCCTCCCTCCCTCCCTCCCTCCCTCCCTCCCTCCCTCCCTCCCTCCCTCCCTCCCTCCCTCCCTCCCTCCCTGTTCTCGTGTTCTGCTTCAGCTTTGAAGAAAAGGAGAACATGTTCTCCTTGAGGGAGTGAGTCTCCTGCACAGCTTCGTCCCTGACTGAGGAAGAGGACGACACCTCCACCACATCACATGGAACAGACATGCTGTATTTACTCATGGATTATAGATAATAATAATAATACCTCATTTAGCGACTTACATTTACATTACATTTATTCATTTAGCAGACGCTTTTATCCAAAGCGACTTACACTAAGTACAGGGACAATTTTCCCTGAGGCAAGTAGGGTGAAGTGCCTTGCCCAAGGACACAACATCACATAGCCACAGCCGGAGTTTGAATTCACAACCTTCCGATCACAAGGCCAGCGCCTTAACCCGCTGAGCCATCTGACTCCCAGATGCAGTCTGCCCCACACACACAGCACCACACTCTGTACATGCTAACCACACACGGTGTCCATGGAGACAGGAGCTGGGCCACCTCTCAGAGTTTGTGGATTTCTCTGGATGTTGTTTGACCTTGTTTTTTTATTGTTTATCCATGTCGTGTTTTTATCAGATTATTTTTCCATCTGGTATTCATATCTGTGCTGGGGAAAAAAACATCCAAAAACAAACCAGATCTAAATCAAAACTAACAATTAGGCAGCCGGGAATTGAACTCGAACCTACTGATTATTAGCCAGATTCCCTCATCGCTTAGCCACTTGACGCCCTAACTCTACATTAAAATGTCCCTATTCATAATATCTAACTGGAATATATACATGACTTGCATGACTTGTAGAAATTCAGATTATTGTCATCATCTGACAATATTATTGCTGTGTAGTTACATGGTAGTTACTGTTAGCCTAGTGTAAAGGATTGCAGTTTCAATGCAGTTGTCTAAATACTTACTGGTAACCATAGACATGATATGTTTGACCTATAGAAGCGCTCCCTACATCCTCAATGTACAGAAATGACCTAGGAGGCAGGGAGAGACAGACATGGCTGTGCCGCCTGAACACCATGCCTGAACCAGGACCCTGAACACCATGTCTGAACCATGACCCTGAACACCATGCCTGAACCATGACCTTGAACACCATGCCTGAACCATGACCCTGAACACCATGCCTGAACCATGACCTTGAACACCATGCCTGAACCATGACCCTGAACACCATGTCTGAACCATGACCTTGAACACCATGCCTGAACCATGACCCTGAACACCATGCCTGAACCATGACCTTGAACACCATGTCTGAACCATGACCCTGAACACCATGTCTGAACCATGACCTTGAACACCATGCCTGAACCATGACCCTGAACACCATGTCTGAACCATGACCCTGAACACCATGCCTGAACCAGGACCCTGAACACCATGTCTGAACCATGACCCTGAACACCATGCCTGAACCAGGACCCTGAACACCATGTCTGAACCATGACCCTGAACACCATGTCTGAACCATGACCCTGAACACCATGTCTGAACCATGACCCTGAACACCATGCCTGAACCATGACCCTGAACACCATGTCTGAACCATGACCCTGAACACCATGTCTGAACCATGACCCTGAACACCATGTCTGAACCATGACCCTGAACACCATGCCTGAACCATGACCCTGAACACCATGTCTGAACCATGACCCTGAACACCATGCCTGAACCATGACCCTGAACACCATGTCTGAACCAGGACCCTGAACACCATGTCTGAACCATGACCCTGAACACCATGTCTGAACCATGACCCTGAACACCATGCCTGAACCATGACCCTGAACACCATGTCTGAACCATGACCCTGAACTCATGTAGCTCCGCCCCTTCTCTGCACAGGAGAAAACATCTGGATCGTTCTGGACGGGCCAGTCGACGCCATCTGGATCGAGAACCTGAACTCTGTCCTGGATGACAACAAGACCCTGACCCTGGCCAACGGAGACCGTATCCCCATGGCACCGTGCTGCAAGGTGACCCCTGACCCTACACCCTCACCCCTGACCCCTGCTGCAAGGTGACCTCTGACCCTACACCCTCACCCCTGACCCCTGCTGCAAGGTGACCTCTGACCATGACCTCTGACCCTACACCCTCACCCCTCACCCCTGCTGCAAGGTGCTCCTGACCATGACCTCTGACCCTACACCCTCACCCCTGACCTCTGACCCGACACCCTCACCCCTAACACCCGTTTCAAGTAAATGGGTTGTTATCCCACTCTGCAGACGCCTGGTTAAAAACACTCATTTGAATCCTGCAGGTGGTGTTAGTATGTTAGTATGTTAATCACATGTTGGTTCTGCAGGTGGTGTAGTATGTTAGTATGTTAATCACATGTTGGTTCTGCAGGTGGTGTTAGTATGTTAATCACATGTTGGTTCTGCAGGTGGTGTTAGTATGTTAGTATGTTAATCACATGTTGGTTCTGCAGGTGGTGTTAGTATGTTAGTATGTTAATCACATGTTGGTTCTGCAGGTGGTGTTAGTATGTTAATCACATGTTGGTTCTGCAGGTGGTGTTAGTATGTTAGTATGTTAATCACATGTTGGTTCTGCAGGTGGTGTTAGTATGTTAGTATGTTAATCACATGTTGGTTCTGCAGGTGGTGTTTGAGCCCCACAACATCGACAACGCCTCCCCAGCCACGGTGTCCAGGAACGGGATGGTGTTCATGAGCTCCTCTGTGCTGCCCTGGAGCCCGATCCTGGAGGTCTGTTGACACACACACATACACACACACACACACACCACAAACACACACAGACACCACATACACACACATACACAGACTCACATCACATACACACACAAGAGCGTGCACACACACACCGCATAACACACCACACATCCTCACACACACACAAGCGTGCATACATACATGCAATACTGTAGACAGACAGCTCACACACACACAAACAGACACACACAAAAAACGGGGGGGCACAGCTCCTCCAGAGGACTGTTAACTGGCTCCAGCTGCTCTCAGCAGCACAGCTCCTCTAGAGGACTGTTAACTGGCTCCAGCTGCTCTCAGCAGCTCAGCTCCTCCAGAGGACTGTTAACTGGCTCCAGCTGCTCTCAGCAGCTCAGCTCCTCCAGAGGACTGTTAACTGGCTCCAGCTGCTCTCAGCAGCTCAGCTCCTCCAGAGGACTGTTAACTGGCTCCAGCTGCTCTCAGCAGCTCAGCTCCTCCAGAGGACTGTTAACTGGCTCCAGCTGCTCTCAGCAGCTCAGCTCCTCCAGAGGACTGTTAACTGGCTCCAGCTGCTCTCAGCAGCCCAGCTCCTCCAGAGGACTGTTAACTGGCTCCAGCTGCTCTCAGCAGCTCAGCTCCTCCAGAGGACTGTTAACTGGCTCCAGCTGCTCTCAGCAGCTCAGCTCCTCCAGAGGACTGTTAACTGGCTCCAGCTGCTCTCAGCAGCACAGCTCCTCCAGAGGACTGTTAACTGGCTCCAGCTGCTCTCAGCAGCTCAGCTCCTCCAGAGGACTGTTAACTGGCTCCAGCTGCTCTCAGCAGCTCAGCTCCTCCAGAGGACTGTTAACTGGCTCCAGCTGCTCTCAGCAGCTCAGCTCCTCCAGAGGACTGTTAACTGGCTCCAGCTGCTCTCAGCAGCTCAGCTCCTCCAGAGGACTGTTAACTGGCTCCAGCTGCTCTCAGCAGCTCAGCTCCTCCAGAGGACTGTTAACTGGCTCCAGCTGCTCTCAGCAGCACAGCTCCTCTAGAGGACTGTTAACTGGCTCCAGCTGCTCTCAGCAGCCCAGCTCCTCCAGAGGACTGTTAACTGGCTCCAGCTGCTCTCAGCAGCTCAGCTCCTCCAGAGGACTGTTAACTGGCTCCAGCTGCTCTCAGCAGCTCAGCTCCTCCAGAGGACTGTTAACTGGCTCCAGCTGCTCTCAGCAGCACAGCTCCTCCAGAGGACTGTTAACTGGCTCCAGCTGCTCTCAGCAGCCTCTTCAGTTTCCCCCCTCCTTGTTTCTGATGAGTCTACTGACGTTTCAAAGCAAGTTTATGTTCAAAGAACAATCCAGCCCACACGCTGAGGAGGGAGTCAGACCTGAGTGTTAATGAGAGAATCTGACTGTGCTCATCTGCATGTACAGATCTGTATGTATGAGCATAAACAGGCTGTCGTATGCATGTACACGCCTCTGTGTATGTACACCTGCAGTTGAACATGTTTGTTTGTGTGTGTGTGTGTGTGTGTGTGTGTGTGTGTGTGTGTGTGTGTGTGTGTGTGGAGCACAGTGTTCCTTGTACATCTTCTATCTTTAGCTACTAGACCCTGTTTCAGTTCCAGCTTCATGTGATATTTATACGTGACATTTCACTGTTTCAATGTTTAGGAAATATTCCGGTACGTTTAATATCATATCCTTGTGTTTATTGGCTTTCTTGTGTCATTTAGTCAAACAATCAATAGTTTAACTTGCTATATTTGTGTGTGTGTTCATGCATTCTTGTGTGTGTGTGTGTGTGCTTGTGTGTGTGCTTGTGCATGCCTGTGTGTGTGTACTGTGTGTGTGTGCCTGTGTGTGTGTACCTGTGTGTGTGTACCTGTGTGTGTGTACCTGTGTGTGTGTGTACCTGTGTGTGTGTACCTGTGTGTGTGTACCTGTGTGTGTGTGCCTGTGTGTGTGTGTGTGCGCCTGTGTGTGTGTACCTGTGTGTGTGTGCCTGTGTGTGTGTTCCTGTGTGTGTGTGTGTGTGTGTACCTGTGTGTGTGTACCTGTGTGTGTGTACCTGTGTGTGTGTGTGCCTGTGTGTGTGTTCCTGTGTGTGTGTGTGTGTGTGTACCTGTGTGTGTGTACCCGTGTGTGTGTACCTGTGTGTGTGTGTGCCTGTGTGTGTGTTCCTGTGTGTGTGTGTGTGTGTGTGTGTGTGTGTACCTGTGTGTGTACTTGTGTGTGTGTGCTCGCAGGGCTGGCTGAAGAAGCGCTCCGTCCAGGAGGGGGAGGTGCTGAGAGAGCTGTTCTCCTCATCCTTCCCTCAGCTGTATCGCTTCAGTGTTCAGTCCCTGGAGTTTAAGATGGAGATGCTGGAAGCCTCTGTGATCAGCCAGAGCATCAACATGCTGCAGGGTCTCATCCCAGCCAAGGTAAAGAAGACACATCCACCCTGACTAACCCTGGTTTAACTGATCCCAACCTTGGTTTAACTGATCCCAACCCTGGTTTAACTGATCCCAACCCTGGTTTAACTGATCCCAACCTTGGTTTAACTGATCCTAACCCTGGTTTAACTGATCCCAACCCTGGTTTAACTGATCCCAACCCTGGTTTAACTGATCACAAACCTGGTTTAACTGATCCCAACCCTAGTTTAACTGATCCCAACCCTAGTTTAACTGATCCCAAACCTGGTTTTACTGATCCCAACCCTAGTTTAACTGATCCCAACCCTAGTTTAACTGATCCCAAACCTGGTTTAACTGACTAACCCTAACTTAACTGATCCCAAACCTGGTTTAACTGATCCCAACCATAGCTTAGCTGATCCCAACCTTATCTTAACCCAGCCGTAGTTAACCTAAACCTTAACCCACCCCAACATACACCCAGCCCCACCGTCATCCCCAGCCACGCTTTTAACCAGCCCCACCCTCAGCCCCACCCCTACCCTCAGCCCCACCCCTACTCCCAGCCCCAGCCCTAACCCTCAGTGTGTGCAGGAGCAGGGGGTGGAGGTGTCTCGGGAGCACATGGAGCGCCTGTACGTGTTCTCCCTCATGTGGAGCATCGGGGCCCTGCTGGAGCTGGGTGACCGCAGGAGGGTGGAGGCTTGGCTCCGGGCTAACAGCAGCCTCCAGCTCCCTGACATCCCCCCAGACACAGACGACACCATGTTCGACTACTACGTCACCGGAGATGGTGAGTGAGATAGTTTATAGATAGTTTTTTAATTGATATAATACTATATATCTTTACAATTTGATGTAGTATTTATGTCTCAAAAGAAAGTAGATCCAGATTGATCACCCTAAACTCAACACTACCAACGATGAAACTTTCTTTTATGTCTACTGTTGATGCTGGTTGAACAACCATGCAAAGACGCTGTAACAGATGTGACGGCTGCTGAGATGAATCCTCAACATATTGATGTTTGTGACGACACACAGAAGGAGGCCAGATGGGCCTATCAGCTGGAAGCACATCTGTACCTCTCTGTTCAAGCTGAGGCCCTGTGTTGATGGAGCTGTTTGCCTGTAACCCCCAGGTCAGTGGGTCCACTGGAGCTCCAGGGTGGAGGAGTATGTGTACCCCTCTGACGCCACCCCAGAGTACGGCTCCATCCTGGTTCCTAACGTAGACAACGTCCGGTCAGACTTCCTCATCCAGACCATCTCCAAGCAGGGCAAGGTGAGGACATGCAGACCATAAGGGCAGCAAGAACGTAGACCACCCTCAAAAGACCATGAGCACGTGTTCATGGAGCGCCATGTTCTCATGTCATGTATGTTGTGTTTTTGCTGTGTTGTTGCTGTGTTGTTGCTGTGTTGTTGCTGTGTTGTTGCTGTGTTGTTGCTGTGTTGTTGCTGTGTTGAAGGCTGTGTTGTTGCTGTGTTGAAGGCTGTGTTGAAGGCTGTGTTGAAGGCTGTGTTGAAGGCTGTGTTGTTGCTGTGTTGAAGGCTGTGTTGTTGCTGTGTTGAAGGCTGTGTTGTTGCTGTGTTGAAGGCTGTGTTGTTGCTGTGTTGAAGGCTGTGTTGTTGCTGTGTTGTTGCTGTGTTGAAGGCTGTGTTGTTGCTGTGTTTTTGCTGTGTTGAAGGCTGTGTTGTTGCTGTGTTGAAGGCTGTGTTGTTGCTGTGTTTTTGCTGTGTTGAAGGCTGTGTTGTTGCTGTGTTGAAGGCTGTGTCAAAGTCTGTGTTGTTGCTGTGTTGAAGGCTGTGCTGCTGATAGGAGAACAGGGCACAGCTAAGACTGTCATCATCAAAGGCTTCCTGTCCAAGTATGATCCTGAAGCTCACATCGCCAAGAACCTGAACTTCTCCTCTGCCACCACCCCACTCATGTTCCAGGTACTGCACACACACACACACTCTACCACACACACTACCACACATACACACACTACCACACACACACAGACTACCACATACACACACTCTACTACACACACATACACACTACTACACACACACGCTCTACCACACACACACACACACTCTACCACACACACACACACACTCTACCACACACACACACACTCTACTACACACACATACACACTACTACACACACACGCTCTACCACACACACACACACACACACACACTCTACCACACACACACACTCTACCACACACACACACACACAACCACACACACACTACCACACACACACAGTCTACCACACAAACACTGGTTGTTTTTTCTATCTTAGTGAAGACCAACAATTCACTGAATTCAGAATATTGCAACCTTAACCCCCAACCCAGAGAGGAAGTTAGACAATACCACAGACACACACAAACACAAGCTCACTTTAATAAACGCACATTTTCCGGCACAAATTCTAAAAAGATTTCTCTAACACACACACACACTCATGCAGGAACATTGCTTCTCTATGAATATATCAAGGTGTGTGTGTGTAACAGTGTGTTGGTGTGTGTATACTCATACATGCAATCTGAATGGAAAAGGTTTTTTGTTTTTGTCACGTCAAAATGAAGTATTGATTTGGACGTCACAATTGATGATGTCTGTGTGTGTGAGAAAATGGAGGAGAACAGTGTGTGTTCCTCAGAGAACACTGCGGAGAACAGTGTGTGTGTGTTCTCCAGAGAACACTGCGGAGAACAGTGTGTGTGTGTTCTCCAGAGAACACTGCAGAGAACAGTGTGTGTGTGTTCCTCAGAGAACGTTGGAGAGCTATGTGGACAAGCGGATGGGCACGACGTACGGTCCTCCTGCAGGGAAGAAGATGACTGTGTTTGTGGATGACATCAACATGCCTGTCATTAACGAATGGGGAGACCAGGTAACAGAGTCTGTCAGCAGACTGAATCTCAGACCAGGTAACAGAGTCTGTCAGCAGACTGAATCTCAGACCAGGTAACAGAGTCTGTCAGCAGACTGAATCTCAGACCAGGTAACAGAGTCTGTCAGCAGACTGAATCTCAGACCAGGTAACAGAGTCTGTCAGCAGACTGAATCTCAGACCAGGTAACAGAGTCTGTCAGCAGACTGAATCTCAGACCAGGTAACAGAGTCTGTCAGCAGACTGAATCTCAGACCAGGTAACAGAGTCTGTCAGCAGACTGAATCTCAGACCAGGTAACAGAGTCTGTCAGCAGACTGAATGTCAGACCAGGTAACAGAGTCTGTCAGCAGACTGAATCTCAGACTAACAGAGTCTGTCAGCAGACTGAATCTCAGACTAACAGAGTCTGTCAGCAGACTGAATCTCAGACCAGGTAACAGAGTCTGTCAGCAGACTGAATCTCAGACCAGGTAACAGAGTCTGTCAGCAGACTGAATCTCAGACCAGGTAACAGAGTCTGTCAGCAGACTGAATCTCAGACCAGGTAACAGAGTCTGTCAGCAGACTGAATCTCAGACCAGGTAACAGAGTCTGTCAGCAGACTGAATGTCAGACCAGGTAACAGAGTCTGTCAGCAGACTGAATCTCAGACTAACAGAGTCTGTCAGCAGACTGAATCTCAGACTAACAGAGTCTGTCAGCAGACTGAATCTCAGACCAGGTAACAGAGTCTGTCAGCAGACTGAATCTCAGACCAGGTAACAGAGTCTGTCAGCAGACTGAATCTCAGACCAGGTAACAGAGTCTGTCAGCAGACTGAATCTCAGACCAGGTAACAGAGTCTGTCAGCAGACTGAATCTCAGACTAACACATTCTTACTGAACAGAAAATATGATTCACTGAATTAGATCAAAGTGAATGCCTGAGGCTCCCCGGTAGCTCAGAATGAACATCAGCTTTACCACCTCAGCAGTGGTCTTCTGCTGCATGTCTACCATCTCTCTCTCTCTTTCTCTCTCTGTTTCTCTCTCTTTCTCTCTCTCTCCCTCTCTCCCCCTTTCTGTCTCTTGCTCTATCTATCTCTCTGTCTCCCTCTTTCTCTCTCTCTACCCTTCTTGTGTCGCTTCACAATCTGTCCAACAAAATAAATACATCATCGCCTCATAACATTTTGTGTGTTGTGTTCTCTCTATGTTGTGTTCCCTCTCTGTGTGTCATGTTCTCTGTGTTCACTGTGTCATGTTCTCTGTTCCCTCGCTGTGTGTCATGTTCTCTGTTCCCTCGCTGTGTGTCATGTTCTCTGTGTTCTCTGTGTGTTCTCTCTTAGGTCACTAACGAGATTGTTCGTCAGCTGATGGAGCAGAATGGCTTCTTCAACCTGGAGAAGCCTGGTGAGTTCACCAACATCGTGGAGATCCAGTTCCTGGCAGCCATGATCCACCCTGGAGGGGGGAGGAATGACATCCCCCAGAGGCTGAAGAGACACTTCTCCATCTTCAACTGCACCCTGCCCTCCCACGCCTCCATCGACAAGATCTTCGGTCAGTTGTTGGTCAACTAATAACAACCATGATAACAAACAGCAGCCTTGAACAGCAGCACTAAGTAGAGCTGCTCCTGCTCCTGCTCCTGCAGGGGTGATTGGGAAGGGCCACTACTGTGCTGGCCGGGGCTTCAGTCCGGAGGTGAGCGCCCTGGTCCCCCAGGTGGTGTCCCTCACCAGGCTGCTGTGGCAGAGCACCAAGCTGAAGATGCTGCCCACACCTGCCAACTTCCACTACATCTTCAACCTGCGCGACCTGTCCCGCATCTGGCAAGGCATGCTGGAACCACGGCCGAGGTGGTGCACTCTGTACCGGTGAGCCTGGAGGGACCGAGAGGACATGTTTCTGTCTGTTCCTGATGTATGGCTGTGTTCAGGCTGTGTTCAGGCTGTGTTCAGGCTGTGTTCAGGCTGTGTTCAGGCTGTGTTCAGGCTGTGTTCAGGCTGTGTCTTTTCTTCCTGATGCATGGCTGTGTTCAGGAATCTGGAAAATGAATCAAGTGTGAGTGATAAACAGTAGACTCATTCAGCTTTTCCTGACTCCCAGGGCTCTTTAACCCCGCCCCCTCCCACACACTCCCAGGGGGTCTTTAACCCCGCCCCCTCCCACACACTCCCAGGGGGTCTTTAACCCCGCCCCCTCCCACACACTCACAGGGGGTCTTTAACCCCGCCCCCTCCCACACACTCACAGGGGGTCTTTAACCCCGCCCCCTCCCACACACTCACAGGGGGTCTTTAACCCCGCCCCCTCCCACACACTCACAGGGGGTCTTTAACCCCGCCCCCTCCCACACACTCACAGGGGGTCTTTAACCCCGCCCCCTCCCGCCCCATCTAAAGTGTGTGTAAAAAAAGTGTGTGTGTGTGTGTGTGCTGCCCTCAGGTTCTGCTCCGCCTCTGGAAACACGAGTGTAAGCGTGTGATCGCAGACCGCTTCACCACGCCGGCAGACGTGGCGTGGCTGGACGGCACTCTGGCCCAGCTGGTGGGGGAGGAGCTGGGGGAGGAGGCTCGGGCGCTGGTGGAGCAGGGAGTGGACGCCTACTTTGTGGACTTCCTCAGAGACGCTCCTGAAGCCACGGGTAACAGCCTGGTGCTGTGTGTGTGTGTGTGTGTGTGTGTGTGTGTGTGTGTGTGTGTGTGTGTGTGTGTGTGTGTGTGTGTGTGTGTGTGTGTGTGTGTGTGTGTGTGTCTATGTAGCTGTGTGTATGGAGGTTTGAGTGTGTGTGTGTGTCTATGTAGCTGTGTGTATGGAAGTTTGAGTGTGTGTGTGTGTGTGTGTGTGTGTGTGTGCAGGTGTGTGTGCAGGTGTGTGTATGGAGGTGTGAGTGTGTGTGTGTAGCAGTTGGTGTTTTTATTCAGTATGCATCAGTATGAGTTAACACACAGACACAGCATGATCATGTATGTAGTGTACCTAGTCCCCAGCTGTACCTGATGCTGTGCCCTTGTCCCAGGGGAGGAGCCTGAAGGTACAGACTTCGACCTGCCCAAAGTGTACGAGCCCATCCTGTCCCTGGAGAGCCTGACAGAGCGCCTCAACATGTTCCTCTGCCAGTACAACGACAGCATCCGAGGAGCAGGGATGGACATGGTGTTCTTCACTGACGCCATGATCCACCTGGTCAAGGTGGGCTCTGCTCTTACACACACGTGTGTGTGTGTTCTTATCCTGGTGTGTGTGTGTGTTCTTATCCTGGTGTGTGTGTGTGTGTTCTTACCCTGGTGTGTGTGTGTGTTCTTATCCTGGTGTGTGTGTGTGTTCTTATCCTGGTGTGTGTGTGTTCTTACCCTGGTGTGTGTGTGTGTTCTTACCCTGGTGTGTGTTCTTATCCTGGTGTGTGTGTGTGTTCTTATCCTGGTGTGTGTGTGTTCTTACCCTGGTGTGTGTGTGTGTTCTTACCCTGGTGTGTGTGTGTGTTCTTATCCTGGTGTGTGTGTGTGTTCTTACTCTGGTGTGTGTGTGTGTTCTTACCCTGGTGTGTGTGTGTGTTCTTACCCTGGTGTGTGTGTGTTCTTACCCTGGTGTGTGTGTGTGTTCTTATCCTGGTGTGTGTGTGTGTTCTTACCCTGGTGTGTGTGTGTGTTCGTATCCTGGTGTGTGTGTGTGTTCTTATCCTGGTGTGTGTTCTTACCCTGGTGTGTGTGTGTGTTCTTATCCTGGTGTGTGTGTGTGTTCTTACCCTGGTGTGTGTGTGTGTGTTCTTATCCTGGTGTGTGTGTGTTCTTACCCTGGTGTGTGTGTGTGTTCTTACCCTGGTGTGTGTGTGTGTTCTTATCCTGGTGTGTGTGTGTGTTCTTACCCTGGTGTGTGTGTGTTCTTATCCTGGTGTGTGTGTGTTCTTACCCTGGTGTGTGTGTGTGTTCTTACCCTGGTGTGTGTGTTCTTACACACCTGTGTGTTCCTGCAGGTGTCCAGGATAATCCGGACCCCCCGGGGTAACGCCCTCCTGGTGGGTGTGGGGGGGTCGGGCAAACAGAGCCTCACCCGGCTGGCCTCCTTCATCGCTGGGTACAAGATCTTCCAGATCACCCTGACACGGTGCGTCTCTCCCCCTCTCACCACACACACCACACACCTCACCCCCTCATACCTCACACACCACACACCTCACCCCCTCATACCTCACACACCACACACCACACACCTCACCCCCTCATACCTCACACACCACACACCACACACCTCACCCCCTCATACCTCACACACCACACACCTCACCCCCTCATACCTCACACACCACACACCACACACCTCACCCCCTCATACCTCACACACCACACACCACACACCTCACCCCCTCATACCTCACACACCACACACCACACACCTCACCCCCTCATACCTCACACACCACACACCACACACCTCACCCCCCTCATACCTCACACACCACACACCACACACCTCACCCCCTCATACCTCACACACCACACACCACACACCTCACCCCCTCATACCTCACACACCACACACCACACACCTCACCCCCTCATACCTCACACACCACACACTCTTAACCTTCTAAGATCCAACAATAGATTCATATAGGGGAGAGGGTTTGAGCTAGTCATGGTGCAGCTTCCTCCTCAGCCCCCCCAGCCTCCCCCCAGCCTTCCCTCAGCCTCCCCCCAGCCTCCCACCAGCCTCCCCCCAGCCTCCCCCCAGCCTCCCCCCAGCCTTCCCTCAGCCTCCCCCCAGCCTCCCCCTAGCCTCCCCCTAGCCTCCCCCCAGCCTTCCCTCAGCCTCCCCTCAGCCTTCCCTCAGCCTCCCCCCAGCCTCCTCCTCAGCCCCCCCAGCCTCCCCCCAGCCTCCTCCCAGCCTCCCCCCAGCCTTCCCTCAGCCTCCCCCCAGCCTCCTCCCAGCCTCCTCCCAGCCTCCCCCGGCCTCCCCCCCAGCCTCCCCCTAGCCTCCCCCTAGCCTCCTCCTCAGCCCCCCCAGCCTCCTCCCAGCCTCCTCCCAGCCTCCCCCCGGCCTCCCCCCCAGCCTCCCCCAGCCTCCCCCTAGCCTCCCCCTAGCCTCCCCCCAGCCTTCCCTCAGCCTCCCCTCAGCCTTCCCTCAGCCTCCCCCCAGCCTCCTCCTCAGCCCCCCCAGCCTCCCCCCAGCCTCCTCCCAGCCTCCCCCCAGCCTTCCCCCAGCCTCCTCCTCAGCCCCCCCCAGCCTCCCCCCAGCCTCCCCCCAGCCTCCCCCCAGCCTCCCCCCAGCCTCCCCCCAGCCTCTCAGTGTGTGTGTGTGGTCCTCAGCTCCTACAACACTGCTAACCTGATGGAGGATCTGAAGGGGCTGTACAGGACGGCCGGCCAGCAGGGCCGAGGAATCAGCTTCATCTGGGTGAGATGGTGTGATTCACTGACCCCAATATGAAGGTGTTGCTATGGCAGTATAGCATCAGAGGGTGAGGACATCTTGAATACTGCAGGTTATCAGTTCTGGCCCACTGTTGCTATTTCTCTGTACACTACTAATCCTTCTTTTGTCTTCCCCTCCCTCTCTTCCTCTCCTATTCTCCCTCCTCTCTCCTCCTCCCTCCTTCCTCCTCTCCTTCTCGCTCCTCTTCTCCTCTTCCCCTCCTCTCTTCCACTCCTCCCTCCTCCTCTCTCCCTCCTCCTCCTTCTTCCCTCTCCCTTCTCTCTCCCCTTCTCCTCTTCTCCTCTTCTCCTCCTCTCCTCCCTCCTCCCTCCCTCCTCCTGTCCTTCCCTCTCCTCTCCTCCTCCTCTCTCCTTCCTCCCCTCTCCTCCTCCCTCCTCCCCCTCCTCTCCTCCCTAGTGTCGGCTGCACATCAGAAGTGCTGTGGACTTTGAGTGGCTGAAACAGTGTCGTTTCTACTTCAACGAGGATTCAGACAAGATGATAATCAATATCACTGACGTCAGCTTTGTCTACCAGAATGAGTTCCTGGGGCTGCACAGACCGGCTCGTCATCACCCCCCTCACTGACAGGTGTGTGTGTGAGTGTGTGTGCCTGTGTGAGTGTGTGTGCCTGTGTGTGTGTGTGTGTGTGTGTGTAATGACCTTACGTCGTTATTGTATTTCATCATGAGTCATTTCTTTGTTATTTATGTGCTTTGAGACATTATGTCAGTGTCCATTGGTGCAAATTATCCTCTTTATGTATTGAGAAGATGGAACATTTTCATTGATGTGTGTGTGTCTTTGTGCTTCTGAATGTGTGTGTGTGTCAGGTGCTACATCACGCTGGCCCAGGCCCTGGGCATGAGCATGGGCGGGGCTCCAGCAGGGCCCGCAGGTACAGGGAAGACAGAGACCACCAAGGACATGGGCCGCTGCCTGGGGAAGTACGTGGTGGTCTTCAACTGCTCTGACCAGATGGACTTCAGAGGCCTGGGCAGGATCTTTAAAGGTACAG
The DNA here is from genome assembly GCA_030340665.1 of Neosalanx taihuensis. Lineage (NCBI taxonomy): Eukaryota > Metazoa > Chordata > Actinopteri > Osmeriformes > Salangidae > Neosalanx > Neosalanx taihuensis. The sequence goes on along the minus strand of CM059294.1, from coordinate 1,278,558 downwards.
CAGAACAGTACCATAGAATGTCATATAATAAGTAACATCATATGAGGAGTATAATAACATATGATATAATATAGTGACTCGATTGGATTAATACATAATAGTACATCAATTTAGTTATTATATGTAATACTGGAGAGTGTACAGTTTCTGGGGGATTGTTAGGGCGTGCATGCGGCTGGCCAGCTGGCCACACACTCCTGGTATCAACCATTCAGTGTCTTTATTTTGGTTTTAGACGACAAAGAATAACAAATATTATGTAGCTTATTATATATAATGATATATTCCCATCATGGTGACTACAACTATAATTCCTGGAGAGTAAGCATTAGTTAGTATTTTTTTGTTGATGTGATGTTTCTGCTGCAGGCCTGGCCCAGTCCGGTTCCTGGGGCTGTTTTGATGAGTTCAACCGTATCGACCTCCCCGTGCTGTCGGTGGCGGCGCAGCAGATCGCCATCGTGCTGACCTGCAGGAAGGAGCGCAGGGCCAGCTTCATCTTCACTGACGGAGACAGCGTGGACATGAACCCTGAGTTTGGCATCTTCCTCACCATGGTCAGACATCCTGCTGGGCAGCAACATGTACCTACTGTAGTCACATGGTAGTGACATGTCCCTCCTCTGGCTGGTCCAATCAGAACCCAGGCTACGCAGGACGGCAGGAGCTCCCTGAGAACCTGAAGATCAACTTCCGCTCGGTGGCCATGATGGTTCCAGACCGTCAGATCATCATCCGGGTGAAGCTGGCCAGCTGTGGCTTCATAGACAACATGGAACTGGCCCGCAAGTTCTTCACCCTCTACAAACTGTGCGAGGAGCAGCTGTCTAAACAGGTGACCTGCTCAACAACACTCTGACAGCAGCAGGGGTCAGGGGTCAGGGGGAACGGTCAGGGTTTTGGCGTCATCTCTTATTGAGGTATATCAGACTGCAAATGTTTCACCTGTGTAAATGTACGTCAGTTTAAGACATCTTGATAGATAAGCCAGCTATTGTCCCTCACATCCTCATCCTGTTTACTTCCTGTTTACATCCTACGTACTTCCTGTTCTCTTCCTGGTTCTGCAGGTGCATTATGACTTTGGGCTCCGCAACATCCTGTCGGTCCTGCGCACTCTTGGAGCAGCGAAGCGAGCGAACCCCACCGACACCGAGTCCACCATCGTGATGAGGGTGCTGAGGGACATGAACCTGTCCAAGCTGGTGAGCAGCAGGCAGCAGACAGACAGGATCCACACTGGAACACACTGGAAAGCAGCAGAGTCACATGCATGTCTGTGTGTGTCTGTGTGGAACAGATCGATGAGGACGAGCCCTTGTTCCTCAGCCTGATAGAAGATCTCTTCCCTGGGATCCAGCTGGATAAGGCCGGATACCCTGACCTGGAGACAGCCATCGACAAGCAGGTGAGAGGGAGAGAGAGAGCTGGAGGGAGAGAGAGAGCTGGAGGGGGAGAGAGAGAGCTAGAGAGAGTGCTGGAGGGAGAGAGAGAGAGCTGGAGAGAGAGAGAGCTGGAGGGAGAGAGAGAGAGCTGGAGGAGGAGAGAGAGCTGGAGGGAGAGAGAGAGAGAGAGCTAGAGAGAGTGCTGGAGGGAGAGAGAGAGAGCTAGAGGGAGAGAGAGAGCTAGAGAGAGAGCTGGAGGGAGAGAGAGAGCTGGAGATAGAGAGAGCTGGAGCGAGAGAGAGCTGGAGGGAGAGAGAGAGCTGGAGATAGAGAGAGCAGGAGGGAGAGAGAGCTGGAGGGAGAGAGAGAGAGAGAGACAGACAGTGTGAGCTCTTCAGAACTTCTCTCTGCTTTCCCCCAGGTGTCAGAAGCCGGTCTGATCAGCTATCCTCCCTGGAAGCTGAAGGTGATCCAGCTGTTTGAGACCCAGAGGGTCCGTCATGGCATGATGGCCCTGGGGCCCAGCGGAGCCGGGAAGACCACCTGCATACACACTCTGATGAAGGCCATGACAGGTACACACCCTGATGACAGGCCATGTCAGGTACACACCCTGATGAAGGCCATGACAGGTACACATCTGCATCCACACCCTGATGACAGCTACACGTGTGTGTGTGTGTTCATGGTGTGTGTGTCTGCTTCATGGTGTGTGTGTGTTCAGACTGCGGCCAGCCCCACAGAGAGATGCGTATGAACCCCAAGGCCATCACCGCTCCTCAGATGTTCGGCCGTCTGGACGTGGCGACCAACGACTGGACTGACGGCATCTTCTCTACCCTCTGGAGGAAGACCCTCCGAGCCAAGAAAGGTAGGAGGAAGGGAGAGGAGGAGGGGAGGGGGAGGGAGGAGGGAGGAGGGGAGGGGGAGCGAGGAGGGGAGGGGGAGGGAGGAGGGAGGAGGGGAGGGGGAGGGAGGAGGGGAGGGGGAGGGAGGGAGGAGGGGAGGGGGAGGGAGGAGGGGAGGGGTAGGAGGAGGGAGGAGGGGAGGGGGAGGGAGGAGGGGAGGGAGGAGGGAGGAGGGGAGGGGGAGGGAGGAGGGGAGGGGGAGCGAGGAGGGAGGAGGGGAGGGGGAGGGAGGAGGGGAGGGGGAGGAGGAGGGAGGAGGGGAGGGGGAGGGAGGAGGGGAGGGAGGAGGAAGGAGGGGAGGGGGAGGGAGGAGGGGAGGGGGAGCGAGGAGGGAGGAGGGGAGGGGGAGGGAGGAGGGAAGAGGGGAGGGGGAGGGAGGAGGGGAGGGAGGAGGGAGGAGGGGAGGGGGAGGAGGAGGGAGGAGGGGAGGGGGAGGGAGGAGGGGAGGGGGAGCGAGGAGGGAAGAGGGGAGGGGGAGGGAGGAGGGGAGGGAGGAGGGAGGAGGGGAGGGGGAGGGAGGAGGGGAGGGGGAGCGAGGAGGGAGGAGGGGAGGGGGAGGGAGGAGGGGAGGGGGAGGAGGAGGGAGGAGGGGAGGGGGAGGGAGGAGGGGAGGGGGAGGGAGGAGGGGAGGGGGAGGGAGGAGGAGGGAGGAGGGGAGGGGGAGGGAGGAGGGGAGGGAGGAGGGAGGGGGAGGAGGAGGGGAGGGGAAGGGAGGAGGGGAGGGGGAGCGAGGAAGGAGGAGGGGAGGGGGAGGGAGGAGGGGAGGGGGAGGGAGGAAGGAGGGATAAAAAGATGAGTGAGGAGGGAGAGGAGGAGGGAGAGACGTAGTAGATAACTTTCCATTGACAACCACTGGTTTCCTTCAAACCAGTGACATACTTGTTAGGACACTGCTGTTCTAATCCTTGATCTTCATGAAGTGTCAGATGGAACTGAAGACTTGTTAATTGAGGTGTAGTTATTGAACAGGAAGTGTGTCTGTCGTGGGGCATCTTCTTTCTCCTGGGATCCTCGTGTGAACAGTTGCTGTTGGTGCTACGTGCAGTAGAACTGATCTCAGACAGTAACTGAAATGTCTGAAGGTGTTATGGCCTGCTTCAGCCGTGAGCCACTGTCAGAAGCCACGTACAAAAGATGCTTACAGAAAGGAAGGCAGATGAACGAGGAACAAGAGTGAATCATCTCTCCCTTTGTTTAGTCCTGAAGGAAAACCTCCCAGATCAGCAGCAGACTCAGGGTTTCCATGTACTGGCTGTTCAGTGGCTCTGGTGTTAGTCAGGATGTGTTGTAAAGCTCATTCCAGTCGGTGAGAGGTACTTTTGGGAGACTTCAAACAGAAACACACGCTCAGGTTGGCCACAGCCTTAGATGTCATCCTCTCCTCTCACTCCACAGCAGACTCCTTTCATCTCTAATGCATCTTATCCTCATCTCATCAAAGCCAGTGATTTAAAGCTTTCCTTAAGGAAGGTTCACAGCTTCAGTCTTTATATTCCCCTCTTACAGAGAACAGCTATCTCCTCCTCCTCTTCTCCCTCCCTCCCTCCCTCCCTCCCTCCCTCCCTCCCTCCCTCCCTCCCTCCCTCCCTCCCTGTTCTCGTGTTCTGCTTCAGCTTTGAAGAAAAGGAGAACATGTTCTCCTTGAGGGAGTGAGTCTCCTGCACAGCTTCGTCCCTGACTGAGGAAGAGGACGACACCTCCACCACATCACATGGAACAGACATGCTGTATTTACTCATGGATTATAGATAATAATAATAATACCTCATTTAGCGACTTACATTTACATTACATTTATTCATTTAGCAGACGCTTTTATCCAAAGCGACTTACACTAAGTACAGGGACAATTTTCCCTGAGGCAAGTAGGGTGAAGTGCCTTGCCCAAGGACACAACATCACATAGCCACAGCCGGAGTTTGAATTCACAACCTTCCGATCACAAGGCCAGCGCCTTAACCTGCTGAGCCATCTGACTCCCAGATGCAGTCTGCCCCACACACACAGCACCACACTCTGTACATGCTAACCACACACGGTGTCCATGGAGACAGGAGCTGGGCCACCTCTCAGAGTTTGTGGATTTCTCTGGATGTTGTTTGACCTTGTTTTTTTTTATTGTTTATCCATGTCGTGTTTTTATCAGATTATTTTTCCATCTGGTATTCATATCTGTGCTGGGGAAAAAAACATCCAAAAACAAACCAGATCTAAATCAAAACTAACAATTAGGCAGCCGGGAATTGAACTCGAACCTACTGATTATTAGCCAGATTCCCTCATCGCTTAGCCACTTGACGCCCTAACTCTACATTAAAATGTCCCTATTCATAATATCTAACTGGAATATATACATGACTTGCATGACTTGTAGAAATTCAGAATATTGTCATCATCTGACAATATTATTGCTGTGTAGTTACATGGTAGTTACTGTTAGCCTAGTGTAAAGGATTGCAGTTTCAATGCAGTTGTCTAAATACTTACTGGTAACCATAGACATGATATGTTTGACCTATAGAAGCGCTCCCTACATCCTCAATGTACAGAAATGACCTAGGAGGCAGGGAGAGACAGACATGGCTGTGCCGCCTGAACACCATGCCTGAACCAGGACCCTGAACACCATGCCTGAACCATGACCCTGAACACCATGTCTGAACCATGACCCTGAACACCATGCCTGAACCAGGACCCTGAACACCATGCCTGAACCATGACCCTGAACACCATGCCTGAACCATGACCTTGAACACCATGCCTGAACCATGACCCTGAACACCATGTCTGAACCATGACCCTGAACACCATGCCTGAACCATGACCCTGAACACCATGTCTGAACCATGACCCTGAACACCATGCCTGAACCATGACCCTGAACACCATGTCTGAACCATGACCCTGAACACCATGCCTGAACCATGACCCTGAACACCATGTCTGAACCATGACCCTGAACACCATGCCTGAACCATGACCCTGAACACCATGCCTGAACCATGACCTTGAACACCATGCCTGAACCATGACCCTGAACACCATGTCTGAACCATGACCCTGAACACCATGTCTGAACCATGACCCTGAACACCATGTCTGAACCATGACCCTGAACACCATGTCTGAACCATGACCCTGAACACCATGCCTGAACCATGACCCTGAACACCATGTCTGAACCATGACCCTGAACACCATGTCTGAACCATGACCCTGAACACCATGTCTGAACCATGACCCTGAACTCATGTAGCTCCGCCCCTTCTCTGCACAGGAGAAAACATCTGGATCGTTCTGGACGGGCCAGTCGACGCCATCTGGATCGAGAACCTGAACTCTGTCCTGGATGACAACAAGACCCTGACCCTGGCCAACGGAGACCGTATCCCCATGGCACCGTGCTGCAAGGTGACCCCTGACCCTACACCCTCACCCCTGACCCCTGCTGCAAGGTGACCTCTGACCCTACACCCTCACCCCTGACCCCTGCTGCAAGGTGACCCCTGACCCTACACCCTCACCCCTGACCCCTGCTGCAAGGTGACCTCTGACCCTACACCCTCACCCCTGACCCCTGCTGCAAGGTGACCTCTGACCCTACACCCTCACCCCTGACCCCTGCTGCAAGGTGACCTCTGACCATGACCTCTGACCCTACACCCTCACCCCTCACCCCTGCTGCAAGGTGCTCCTGACCATGACCTCTGACCCTACACCCTCACCCCTGACCTCTGACCCGACACCCTCACCCCTAACACCCGTTTCAAGTAAATGGGTTGTTATCCCACTCTGCAGACGCCTGGTTAAAAACACTCATTTGAATCCTGCAGGTGGTGTTAGTATGTTAGTATGTTAATCACATGTTGGTTCTGCAGGTGGTGTAGTATGTTAGTATGTTAATCACATGTTGGTTCTGCAGGTGGTGTTAGTATGTTAATCACATGTTGGTTCTGCAGGTGGTGTTAGTATGTTAGTATGTTAATCACATGTTGGTTCTGCAGGTGGTGTTAGTATGTTAATCACATGTTGGTTCTGCAGGTGGTGTTAGTATGTTAATCACATGTTGGTTCTGCAGGTGGTGTTTGAGCCCCACAACATCGACAACGCCTCCCCAGCCACGGTGTCCAGGAACGGGATGGTGTTCATGAGCTCCTCTGTGCTGCCCTGGAGCCCGATCCTGGAGGTCTGTTGACACACACACATACACACACACACACACCACAAACACACACAGACACCACATACACACACATACACAGACTCACATCACATACACACACAAGAGCGTGCACACACACACCGCATAACACACCACACATCCTCACACACACACAAGCGTGCATACATACATGCAATACTGTAGACAGACAGCTCACACACACACAAACAGACACACACAAAAAACGGGGGGGCACAGCTCCTCCAGAGGACTGTTAACTGGCTCCAGCTGCTCTCAGCAGCTCAGCTCCTCCAGAGGACTGTTAACTGGCTCCAGCTGCTCTCAGCAGCTCAGCTCCTCCAGAGGACTGTTAACTGGCTCCAGCTGCTCTCAGCAGCTCAGCTCCTCCAGAGGACTGTTAACTGGCTCCAGCTGCTCTCAGCAGCCCAGCTCCTCCAGAGGACTTTTAACTGGCTCCAGCTGCTCTCAGCAGCTCAGCTCCTCCAGAGGACTGTTAACTGGCTCCAGCTGCTCTCAGCAGCCCAGCTCCTCCAAAGGACTGTTAACTGGCTCCAGCTGCTCTCAGCAGCCCAGCTCCTCCAGAGGACTGTTAACTGGCTCCAGCTGCTCTCAGCAGCTCAGCTCCTCCAGAGGACTGTTAACTGGCTCCAGCTGCTCTCAGCAGCTCAGCTCCTCCAGAGGACTGTTAACTGGCTCCAGCTGCTCTCAGCAGCCCAGCTCCTCCAGAGGACTGTTAACTGGCTCCAGCTGCTCTCAGCAGCACAGCTCCTCCAGAGGACTGTTAACTGGCTCCAGCTGCTCTCAGCAGCTCAGCTCCTCCAGAGGACTGTTAACTGGCTCCAGCTGCTCTCAGCAGCCTCTTCAGTTTCCCTCCTCCTTGTTTCTGATGAGTCTACTGACGTTTCAAAGCAAGTTTATGTTCAAAGAACAATCCAGCCCACACGCTGAGGAGGGAGTCAGACCTGAGTGTTAATGAGAGAATCTGACTGTGCTCATCTGCATGTACAGATCTGTATGTATGAGCATAAACAGGCTGTCGTATGCATGTACACGCCTCTGTGTATGTACACCTGCAGTTGAACATGTTTGTTTGTGTGTGTGTGTGTGTGTGTGTGTGTGGAGCACAGTGTTCCTTGTACATCTTCTATCTTTAGCTACTAGACCCTGTTTCAGTTCCAGCTTCATGTGATATTTATACGTGACATTTCACTGTTTCAATGTTTAGGAAATATTCCGGTACGTTTAATATCATATCCTTGTGTTTATTGGCTTTCTTGTGTCATTTAGTCAAACAATCAATAGTTTAACTTGCTATATTTGTGTGTGTGTTCATGCATTCTTGTGTGTGTGTGTGTGTGCTTGTGTGTGTGCTTGTGCATGCCTGTGTGTGTGTACTGTGTGTATGTGCCTGTGTGTGTGTATGTCTGTGTGGAGGTCATGTGGCTGAGCGGTTAGGGAGTTTGGGCAGTAATCAGAAGGTATCCGGTTTGAACCCTGGCTGTGTCAACATGACATTGTGTCCTTGGGCAAGGCACTTCACCCTACTTGCCTCAGGGTTAATGTCCCTGTACTTACTTTAAGTCGCTCTGGATAAGAGTGTCTGCTAAATGACTAAATATAAATTTAAAATTCCTGTGTGTGTACCTGTGTGTGTGTACCTGTGTGTGTGTGTGTGTGTGTGTGTACCTGTGTGTGTGTGCCTGTGTGTGTGTACCTGTGTGTGTGTACCTGTGTGTGTGTACCTGTGTGTGTGTGTACCTGTGTGGGTGTTCCTGTGTGTGTGTGTGTGTGTGTGTACCTGTGTGTGTGTACCCGTGTGTGTGTACCTGTGTGTGTGTGTGCCTGTGTGTGTGTTCCTGTGTGTGTGTGTGTGTGTGTGATGTACCTGTGTGTGTACCTGTGTGTGTGTGCTCGCAGGGCTGGCTGAAGAAGCGCTCCGTCCAGGAGGGGGAGGTGCTGAGAGAGCTGTTCTCCTCATCCTTCCCTCAGCTGTATCGCTTCAGTGTTCAGTCCCTGGAGTTTAAGATGGAGATGCTGGAAGCCTCTGTGATCAGCCAGAGCATCAACATGCTGCAGGGTCTCATCCCAGCCAAGGTAAAGAAGATACATCCACCCTGACTAACCCTGGTTTAACTGATCCCAACCTTGGTTTAACTGATCCCAACCCTGGTTTAACTGATCCCAACCCTGGTTTAACTGATCCCAACCTTGGTTTAACTGATCCTAACCCTGGTTTAACTGATCCCAACCCTGGTTTAACTGATCCCAACCCTGGTTTAACTGATCACAAACCTGGTTTAACTGATCCCAACCCTAGTTTAACTGATCCCAACCCTAGTTTAACTGATCCCAAACCTGGTTTTACTGATCCCAACCCTAGTTTAACTGATCCCAACCCTAGTTTAACTGATCCCAAACCTGGTTTAACTGACTAACCCTAACTTAACTGATCCCAAACCTGGTTTAACTGATCCCAACCATAGCTTAGCTGATCCCAACCCTATCTTAACCCAGCCGTAGTTAACCTAAACCTTAACCCACCCCAACATACACCCAGCCCCACCGTCATCCCCAGCCACGCTTTTAACCAGCCCCACCCTCAGCCCCACCCCTACCCTCAGCCCCACCCCTACTCCCAGCCCCAGCCCTAACCCTCAGTGTGTGCAGGAGCAGGGGGTGGAGGTGTCTCGGGAGCACATGGAGCGCCTGTACGTGTTCTCCCTCATGTGGAGCATCGGGGCCCTGCTGGAGCTGGGTGACCGCAGGAGGGTGGAGGCTTGGCTCCGGGCTAACAGCAGCCTCCAGCTCCCTGACATCCCCCCAGACACAGACGACACCATGTTCGACTACTACGTCACCGGAGATGGTGAGTGAGATAGTTTATAGATAGTTTTTTAATTGATATAATACTATATATCTTTACAATTTGATGTAGTATTTATGTCTCAAAAGAAAGTAGATCCAGATTGATCACCCTAAACTCAACACTACCAACGATGAAACTTTCTTTTATGTCTACTGTTGATGCTGGTTGAACAACCATGCAAAGACGCTGTAACAGATGTGACGGCTGCTGAGATGAATCCTCAACATATTGATGTTTGTGACGACACACAGAAGGAGGCCAGATGGGCCTATCAGCTGGAAGCACATCTGTACCTCTCTGTTCAAGCTGAGGCCCTGTGTTGATGGAGCTGTTTGCCTGTAACCCCCAGGTCAGTGGGTCCACTGGAGCTCCAGGGTGGAGGAGTATGTGTACCCCTCTGACGCCACCCCAGAGTACGGCTCCATCCTGGTTCCTAACGTAGACAACGTCCGGTCAGACTTCCTCATCCAGACCATCTCCAAGCAGGGCAAGGTGAGGACATGCAGACCATAAGGGCAGCAAGAACGTAGACCACCCTCAAAAGACCATGAGCACGTGTTCATGGAGCGCCATGTTCTCATGTCATGTATGTTGTGTTGTTGCTGTGTTGTTGCTGTGTTTTTGCTGTGTTGTTGCTGTGTTGTTGCTGTGTTGTTGCTGTGTTGTTGCTGTGTTGTTGCTGTGTTGTTGCTGTGTTGTTGCTGTGTTGAAGGCTGTGTTGTTGCTGTGTTGAAGGCTGTGTTGAAGGCTGTGTTGAAGGCTGTGTTGAAGGCTGTGTTGTTGCTGTGTTGAAGGCTGTGTTGTTGCTGTGTTGAAGGCTGTGTTGTTGCTGTGTTGAAGGCTGTGTTGTTGCTGTGTTGTTGCTGTGTTGAAGGCTGTGTTGTTGCTGTGTTTTTGCTGTGTTGAAGGCTGTGTTGTTGCTGTGTTGAAGGCTGTGTTGTTGCTGTGTTGAAGGCTGTGTCAAAGTCTGTGTTTTTGCTGTGTTGTTGCTGTGTTTTTGCTGTGTTGAAGGCTGTGTTGTTGCTGTGTTGAAGGCTGTGTTGTTGCTGTGTTGAAGGCTGTGTTGTTGCTGTGTTTTTGCTGTGTTGAAGGCTGTGTTGTTGCTGTGTTGAAGGCTGTGTCAAAGTCTGTGTTGTTGCTGTGTTGAAGGCTGTGCTGCTGATAGGAGAACAGGGCACAGCTAAGACTGTCATCATCAAAGGCTTCCTGTCCAAGTATGATCCTGAAGCTCACATCGCCAAGAACCTGAACTTCTCCTCTGCCACCACCCCACTCATGTTCCAGGTACTGCACACACACACACACTCTACCACACACACTACCACACACACTACCACACACACACAGACTACCACATACACACACTCTACTACACACACATACACACTACTACACACACACGCTCTACCACACACACACACACACTCTACCACACACACACACTCTACCACACACACACACACTCTACTACACACACATACACACTACTACACACACACGCTCTACCACACACACACACACACTCTACCACACACACACACTCTACCACACACACACACAACCACACACACACTACCACACACACACAGTCTACCACACAAACACTGGTTGTTTTTTCTATCTTAGTGAAGACCAACAATTCACTGAATTCAGAATATTGCAACCTTAACCCCCAACCCAGAGAGGAAGTTAGACAATACCACAGACACACACAAACACAAGCTCACTTTAATAAACGCACATTTTCCGGCACAAATTCTAAAAAGATTTCTCTAACACACACACACACTCATGCAGGAACATTGCTTCTCTATGAATATATCAAGGTGTGTGTGTGTAACAGTGTGTTGGTGTGTGTATACTCATACATGCAATCTGAATGGAAAAGGTTTTTTGTTTTTGTCACGTCAAAATGAAGTATTGATTTGGACGTCACAATTGATGATGTCTGTGTGTGTGAGAAAATGGAGGAGAACAGTGTGTGTTCCTCAGAGAACACTGCGGAGAACAGTGTGTGTGTGTTCTCCAGAGAACACTGCGGAGAACAGTGTGTGTGTGTTCTCCAGAGAACACTGCAGAGAACAGTGTGTGTGTGTTCCTCAGAGAACGTTGGAGAGCTATGTGGACAAGCGGATGGGCACGACGTACGGTCCTCCTGCAGGGAAGAAGATGACTGTGTTTGTGGATGACATCAACATGCCTGTCATTAACGAATGGGGAGACCAGGTAACAGAGTCTGTCAGCAGACTGAATCTCAGACCAGGTAACAGAGTCTGTCAGCAGACTGAATCTCAGACCAGGTAACAGAGTCTGTCAGCAGACTGAATCTCAGACCAGGTAACAGAGTCTGTCAGCAGACTGAATCTCAGACCAGGTAACAGAGTCTGTCAGCAGACTGAATGTCAGACCAGGTAACAGAGTCTGTCAGCAGACTGAATCTCAGACCAGGTAACAGAGTCTGTCAGCAGACTGAATCTCAGACCAGGTAACAGAGTCTGTCAGCAGACTGAATCTCAGACCAGGTAACAGAGTCTGTCAGCAGACTGAATCTCAGACCAGGTAACAGAGTCTGTCAGCAGACTGAATCTCAGACCAGGTAACAGAGTCTGTCAGCAGACTGAATCTCAGACCAGGTAACAGAGTCTGTCAGCAGACTGAATCTCAGACCAGGTAACAGAGTCTGTCAGCAGACTGAATCTCAGACCAGGTAACAGAGTCTGTCAGCAGACTGAATGTCAGACCAGGTAACAGAGTCTGTCAGCAGACTGAATCTCAGACTAACAGAGTCTGTCAGCAGACTGAATCTCAGACCAGGTAACAGAGTCTGTCAGCAGACTGAATCTCAGACCAGGTAACAGAGTCTGTCAGCAGACTGAATCTCAGACCAGGTAACAGAGTCTGTCAGCAGACTGAATCTCAGACCAGGTAACAGAGTCTGTCAGCAGACTGAATCTCAGACCAGGTAACAGAGTCTGTCAGCAGACTGAATCTCAGACCAGGTAACAGAGTCTGTCAGCAGACTGAATGTCAGACCAGGTAACAGAGTCTGTCAGCAGACTGAATCTCAGACTAACAGAGTCTGTCAGCAGACTGAATCTCAGACCAGGTAACAGAGTCTGTCAGCAGACTGAATCTCAGACCAGGTAACAGAGTCTGTCAGCAGACTGAATCTCAGACCAGGTAACAGAGTCTGTCAGCAGACTGAATCTCAGACCAGGTAACAGAGTCTGTCAGCAGACTGAATCTCAGACCAGGTAACAGAGTCTGTCAGCAGACTGAATCTCAGACCAGGTAACAGAGTCTGTCAGCAGACTGAATGTCAGACCAGGTAACAGAGTCTGTCAGCAGACTGAATCTCAGACTAACACATTCTTACTGAACAGAAAATATGATTCACTGAATTAGATCAAAGTGAATGCCTGAGGCTCCCCGGTAGCTCAGAATGAACATCAGCTTTACCACCTCAGCAGTGGTCTTCTGCTGCATGTCTACCATCTCTCTCTCTCTTTCTCTCTCTGTTTCTCTCTCTTTCTCTCTCTCTCCCTCTCTCCCCCTTTCTGTCTCTTGCTCTATCTATCTCTCTGTCTCCCTCTTTCTCTCTCTCTACCCTTCTTGTGTCGCTTCACAATCTGTCCAACAAAATAAATACATCATCGCCTCATAACATTTTGTGTGTTGTGTTCTCTCTATGTTGTGTTCCCTCTCTGTGTGTCATGTTCTCTGTGTTCACTGTGTCATGTTCTCTGTTCCCTCGCTGTGTGTCATGTTCTCTGTTCCCTCGCTGTGTGTCATGTTCTCTGTGTTCACTGTGTCATGTTCTCTGTTCCCTCGCTGTGTGTCATGTTCTCTGTTCCCTCGCTGTGTGTCATGTTCTCTGTGTTCTCTGTGTGTTCTCTCTTAGGTCACTAACGAGATTGTTCGTCAGCTGATGGAGCAGAATGGCTTCTTCAACCTGGAGAAGCCTGGTGAGTTCACCAACATCGTGGAGATCCAGTTCCTGGCAGCCATGATCCACCCTGGAGGGGGGAGGAATGACATCCCCCAGAGGCTGAAGAGACACTTCTCCATCTTCAACTGCACCCTGCCCTCCCACGCCTCCATCGACAAGATCTTCGGTCAGTTGTTGGTCAACTAATAACAACCATGATAACAAACAGCAGCCTTGAACAGCAGCACTAAGTAGAGCTGCTCCTGCTCCTGCTCCTGCTCCTGCAGGGGTGATTGGGAAGGGCCACTACTGTGCTGGCCGGGGCTTCAGTCCGGAGGTGAGCGCCCTGGTCCCCCAGGTGGTGTCCCTCACCAGGCTGCTGTGGCAGAGCACCAAGCTGAAGATGCTGCCCACACCTGCCAACTTCCACTACATCTTCAACCTGCGCGACCTGTCCCGCATCTGGCAAGGCATGCTGGGAACCACGGCCGAGGTGGTGCACTCTGTACCGGTGAGCCTGGAGGGACCGAGAGGACATGTTTCTGTCTGTTCCTGATGTATGGCTGTGTTCAGGCTGTGTTCAGGCTGTGTTCAGGCTGTGTTCAGGCTGTGTTCAGGCTGTGTTCAGGCTGTGTCTTTTCTTCCTGATGCATGGCTGTGTTCAGGAATCTGGAAAATGAATCAAGTGTGAGTGATAAACAGTAGACTCATTCAGCTTTTCCTGACTCCCAGGGCTCTTTAACCCCGCCCCCTCCCACACACTCCCAGGGGGTCTTTAACCCCGCCCCCTCCCACACACTCACAGGGGGTCTTTAACCCCGCCCCCTCCCACACACTCACAGGGGGTCTTTAACCCCGCCCCCTCCCACACACTCACAGGGGGTCTTTAACCCCGCCCCCTCCCACACACTCACAGGGGGTCTTTAACCCCGCCCCCTCCCGCCCCATCTAAAGTGTGTGTAAAAAAAGTGTGTGTGTGTGTGTGTGCTGCCCTCAGGTTCTGCTCCGCCTCTGGAAACATGAGTGTAAGCGTGTGATCGCAGACCGCTTCACCACGCCGGCAGACGTGGCGTGGCTGGACGGCGCTCTGGCCCAGCTGGTGGGGGAGGAGCTGGGGGAGGAGGCTCGGGCGCTGGTGGAGCAGGGAGTGGACGCCTACTTTGTGGACTTCCTCAGAGACGCTCCTGAAGCCACGGGTAACAGCCTGGTGCTGTGTGTGTGTGTGTGTGTGTGTGTGTGTCTATGTAGCTGTGTGTATGGAGGTTTGAGTGTGTGTGTGTGTCTATGTAGCTGTGTGTATGGAAGTTTGAGTGTGTGTGTGTGTGTGCAGGTGTGTGTGCAGGTGTGTGTATGGAGGTGTGAGTGTGTGTGTGTAGCAGTTGGTGTTTTTATTCAGTATGCATCAGTATGAGTTAACACACAGACACAGCATGATCATGTATGTAGTGTACCTAGTCCCCAGCTGTACCTGATGCTGTGCCCTTGTCCCAGGGGAGGAGCCTGAAGGTACAGACTTCGACCTGCCCAAAGTGTACGAGCCCATCCTGTCCCTGGAGAGCCTGACAGAGCGCCTCAACATGTTCCTCTGCCAGTACAACGACAGCATCCGAGGAGCAGGGATGGACATGGTGTTCTTCACTGACGCCATGATCCACCTGGTCAAGGTGGGCTCTGCTCTTACACACATGTGTGTGTGTGTTCTTATCCTGGTGTGTGTGTGTGTTCTTATCCTGGTGTGTGTGTGTTCTTATCCTGGTGTTTGTGTGTGTTCTTATCCTGGTGTGTGTGTGTGTTCTTACCCTGGTGTGTGTGTGTGTTCTTATCCTGGTGTGTGTGTGTGTTCTTATCCTGGTGTGTGTGTGTTCTTACCCTGGTGTGTGTGTGTGTGTGTTCTTACCCTGGTGTGTGTTCTTATCCTGGTGTGTGTGTGTGTTCTTACCCTGGTGTGTGTGTGTGTTCTTACCCTGGTGTGTGTGTGTGTTCTTACCCTGGTGTGTGTGTGTTCTTACCCTGGTGTGTGTGTGTGTTCTTATCCTGGTGTGTGTGTGTGTTCTTACCCTGGTGTGTGTGTGTGTTCGTATCCTGGTGTGTGTGTGTGTTCTTATCCTGGTGTGTGTTCTTACCCTGGTGTGTGTGTGTGTTCTTATCCTGGTGTGTGTGTGTGTTCTTACCCTGGTGTGTGTGTGTGTGTTCTTATCCTGGTGTGTGTGTGTGTGTGTTCTTACCCTGGTGTGTGTGTGTGTTCTTACCCTGGTGTGTGTGTGTGTTCTTATCCTGGTGTGTGTGTGTGTTCTTACCCTGGTGTGTGTGTGTTCTTATCCTGGTGTGTGTGTGTTCTTACCCTGGTGTGTGTGTGTGTTCTTATCCTGGTGTGTGTGTTCTTACCCTGGTGTGTGTGTGTGTTCTTACCCTGGTGTGTGTGTGTTCTTACCCTGATGTGTGTGTGTTCTTATCCTGGTGTGTGTGTGTGTTCTTATCCTGGTGTGTGTGTTCTTATCCTGGTGTGTGTGTGTTCTTACCCTGGTGTGTGTGTGTGTTCTTATCCTGGTGTGTGTGTGTGTGTTCTTACCCTGGTGTGTGTGTGTGTTCTTATCCTGGTGTGTGTGTGTGTGTGTTCTTACCCTGGTGTGTGTGTGTTCTTACCCTGGTGTGTGTGTGTGTTCTTACCCTGGTGTGTGTGTTCTTACACACCTGTGTGTTCCTGCAGGTGTCCAGGATAATCCGGACCCCCCGGGGTAACGCCCTCCTGGTGGGTGTGGGGGGGTCGGGCAAACAGAGCCTCACCCGGCTGGCCTCCTTCATCGCTGGGTACAAGATCTTCCAGATCACCCTGACACGGTGCGTCTCTCACCCTCTCACCACACACACCACACACCTCACCCCCTCATACCTCACACACCACACACCTCACCCCCTCATACCTCACACACCACACACCACACACCTCACCCCCTCATACCTCACACACCACACACCTCACCCCCTCATACCTCACACACCACACACCACACACCTCACCCCCTCATACCTCACACACCACACACTCTTAACCTTCTAAGATCCAACAATAGATTCATATGGGGAGAGGGTTTGAGCTAGTCATGGTGCAGCTTCCTCCTCAGCCCCCCCAGCCTCCCCCCAGCCTTCCCTCAGCCTCCCCCCAGCCTCCCCCCAGCCTCCCCCCAGCCTCCCCCCAGCCTTCCCTCAGCCTCCCCCCCAGCCTCCCCCCAGCCTCCCCCCCAGCCTCCCCCTAGCCTCCCCCTAGCCTCCCCCCAGCCTTCCCTCAGCCTCCCCTCAGCCTTCCCTCAGCCTCCCCCAGCCTCCTCCTCAGCCCCCCCAGCCTCCCCCCAGCCTCCTCCCAGCCTCCCCCCAGCCTTCCCTCAGCCTCCCCTCAGCCTCCCCCCCAGCCTCCCCCCAGCCTCCTCCCAGCCTCCTCCCAGCCTCCCCCCGGCCTCCCCCCCAGCCTCCCCCTAGCCTCCCCCTAGCCTCCTCCTCAGCCCCCCCAGCCTCCTCCCAGCCTCCTCCCAGCCTCCCCCGGCCTCCCCCCCAGCCTCCCCCTAGCCTCCCCCTAGCCTCCTCCTCAGCCCCCCCCAGCCCTCCCCCAGCCTCCCCCCAGCCTCCCCCCAGCCTCTCAGTGTGTGTGTGTGGTCCTCAGCTCCTACAACACTGCTAACCTGATGGAGGATCTGAAGGGGCTCTACAGGACGGCCGGCCAGCAGGGCCGAGGAATCAGCTTCATCTTCACCGACAACGAGATCAAGGGACGAGTCCTTCCTGGAGTACATGAACAACGTCCCTGTCTTCTGGACAGGTCAGAGGTCACGCACGCATGGCTCCTCTGGCCGGGGGGTGGGGGGGGGGGGGGGGGGGGGGCTGGGCTGCTGTCATATGGGGGTGCGTTTGATTTGGAGTGCAGTACAGGGTGGAGTTATCACTGAAAGGTGTGCGCTCATCTAAACACATGAACTCAGCCTGGTATTGTAAATGATAAACAATTCTGAATATTTATGCTGTAGTTTGTTATAAGGTAATTGTAGAGTTGATTTCATATTGCATGTTTTATATTGATAGACTACTAGCATTGCAGGAGATGTTTGAGCACGTTTGTACAAGGGGGGGGGCAGACTGTGACCCCTGACCCCCCTGACCCCCTGACCCCTCACCCCTCACCTGAGAGATCTTCCCTCCCCTCCACAGGTGTCCAACCTGTTCGCTCGAGACGAGATCGATGAGATTCTAAGTGACCTCATACCAGTCATGAAGCGGGAGTTTCCACGGCGACCACCAACCAATGAGAACCTGCACGAGTACTTCATGAGCCGTGGCGTCAGAACCTGCACGTGGTTCTGTGCTTCTCTCCGTGGGGAGAAGTTCCGGAACCGAGCGCTCAAGTTCCCCGCCCTGATCTCAGGATGCACCATGGACTGGTTCAGCCGCTGGCCCAAGGACGCCCTCATCGCCGGTCCGTATCCTAGCAACACAGCAAGAATACCAACCTAGGCATTTTAGCATCAATGATCTTTTGGGGGGTTTAATCCTTGAATACTGTAACCGCAGCGCTCAGCCCTCTACGTTGCTACATTCTCCATGAACATGAATGAAAGTGATCAAAGTCATCTGTAACTATAAGATCAAGGATCTTTCAGTTGAACCTGTGAAGTACACAGGTGTTGTTTATCTCGTGTTCTGGAGAGTTCTGTTATTCAGTAGATACTGAACACTGTGTTCAGCAAACAACCTTCCACAACCTGGAATAATGTGCCCCTGTCTCACCAAACACATGACATTTAAACCTCTAGTACATACAGTCCATTACATGAAAAAAACAGCAACATTAACATTTAATATGTGTTTTTATTTCTTCCACTAAGCATGTGAGTCTGCACCTGCAGGTTCACCTTGAACATGCATCACTGTGTAGAGGAAGCATAACCACAACTACCTTTTACCTCTCTCTCTCCTCTCTCTCCTCCCCCTCTCTCCCTGTCCTCCCTCTCTCCTCACTCTCTTCACCTTCTCTCCTCTCTCTCCTCCCCCTCCCTCCCTGTCCTCCCTCTCTCCTCGCTCTCTCTTCACCTTCTCTCCTCTCTCTCCTCCCCCTCCCTCCCTGTCCTCCCTCTCTCCTCACTCTCTTCACCTTCTCTTCTCCCTCTCTTCCCCCTCTCTCCTCCTTTTCTGCCCCGCTCATCCCTCTTCTTCCCCCTCTCTCCTCTCTCTTCCGCTTCTCTCCTCCTTCTCTTCTCCTTTTCTTCTCCCTATCTTCCTCCTCTCTCTTCTTTCTCTTCCCCCCTCCCCTCCCTCTATCTCCTCCTCTCTCCTCCCTCTCTCCACCTCCTCTCCTCCCTCTCTCCTTTCTCTCTCCTCCCTCTCCACCTCCTCTCCACCTCCTCTGTCTCCTTCTCCCCCCAGTCTCCCAGCACTTCTTGTCCCAGTATGATATAGACTGTACCTCCCAGGTGAAGGCAGAGGTGGTTCAGTGTATGGGCTGCTTCCAGGACGGTGTGGCTGAGAAGTGTGTCGACTACTTCCAGAGGTATCGCCGTGCCACCCACGTCACGCCCAAGTCCTACCTGTCCTTCATCCAGGGATATAAGACCATCTACAGGGAGAAACGCACCCAGGTCCAGACCCTGGCCAACAGGTAGTGACATCCTCTTCATCATGATCAGAAAACATGTTCGTGCTCAGTCTTCTTTTAACTTCACTTTAAAGTGAAAACTTAACTCCAGTGAGAAGCTCTACCCATATAGTTAAGATTAATGTGGCAGATGGTAAATAAAGACACTCTTTTCATCAAAGTGTCTTTTGGGGATTTGAACCCACAATCTGCAGTCCAGAACTGGAGCCGTACCCTTCAAATGTTCGCCTGGTATTGTCTGTTGGTTCTGAAGGCTGTGGATGTTAGTGAGTCACTCTGTGAGGCTGCTTATGAACAGCTCAGCAGCCTGAACAGAGGTGTGCTGGTGTGGAGCAGCCTGAACAGGGGTGTGCTGGTGTGGAGCAGCCTGAACAGAGGTGTGGTGGTGTGGAGCAGCCTGAACAGAGGTGTGCTGGTGTGGAGCAGCCTGAACAGAGGTGTGCTGGTGTGGAGCAGCCTGAACAGAGGTGTGCTGGTGTGGAGCAGCCTGAACAGAGGTGTGCTGGTGTGGAGCAGCCTGAACAGAGGTGTGCTGCTGGTCCTGTTCCCCCCTCAGGATGAACACTGGCCTGCAGAAGCTGAAGGAGGCGTCCCTGTCTGTGGCCCAGCTCAGCTTGGAGCTGGAGGCCAAGGAGAAGGAACTGCAGATCGCCAACGACAAAGCTGACAAGGTGTGTGTGTGAGTGTGTGAGTGTGACTGTGTGTGTGAGTGTGTGAGTGTGACTGTGACTGTGAGTGTGTGAGTGTGACTGTGTGTGTGAGTGTGTGACTGTGACTGTGACTGTGAGTGTGTGAGTGTGACTGTGTGTGTGAGTGTGTGACTGTGACTGTGACTGTGAGTGTGTGTTGTCTGAAACTGTGAGTGTGTGTGTGTGACTGTGTGAGTGTGTTTGAGTGTTTGTGTGTGACTGTGTGAGTGTGTGTGAGTGTGACTGTGTGAGTGTGTGTGTGTGTGTGTGTGTGTGTGTGTGTGTGTGTGTGTGTGTGAGTGTGTGTGAGTGTGTGACTGTGTGTGACTGTGTGAGTGTGTGTGAGTGTGTGTGTGCGACTGTGTGAGTGTGTGTGAGTGTGTGAGTGTGTGTGAGTGTGTGTGACTGTGTGAGTGTGTGTGAGTGTGTGTGAGTGTGTGTGAGTGTGTGAGTGTGTGTGAGTGTGTGCTCTACCTCTAGGCCCTTGCTGTCTCCAGTCTCAGTGTCAGTATCAGTATGGAGTCCTCTCAGTGTAACAGCCTCAGACTCAGACTAGCCAAGAGGCCATTTCCAGCTCCTGATAAATGAATGACCTTCCCCCCGGGATCATTCCTGTGTGTGTGTGTGTGTGTGTGTGTGTGTGTGTCCCAGGTGCTGAAGGAGGTGACAGTGAAGGCTCAGGCAGCAGAGAAGGTGAAGCTGGAGGTGCAGAAAGTGAAGGATAAGGCCCAGGCCATCGTGGACAGCATCTCAGCTGACAAGGCCATCGCTGAGGAGAAGCTGGAGGCTGCCCGCCCCGCCCTGGAGGAGGCAGAGGCTGCCCTGCAGGTATAGAGGCTGAGGAAGAGGCTGAGTAGAGGCTGGGGCTGCCCTGCTGGTCTAGAGGCTGGGGTAGAGGTCTAGGTTGGGGTATAAGTGCCATTCTATGGGTGAAGTCAGATGGTCAATGGTTAAGGCGTTGACCTCATGATCGGAAGGTTGAGAGATCGAGCCCCCGCTGTGGCTAGATGACTTTGTGTCCTTGGGCAAGGCACTTCACCCTACTTGCCTCAGGGAGAATGTCCCTGTACTTACTGTAAGTCGCTTTGGATAAAAGCGTCTGCTAAATGAATAAATGTAAAATGTAAATGAATGTAAAGCCCTCTGTGACATTGTAAAAAGGGCTGTACAAATAACTTTGATTTGTTTTGTCACTCTCCCCCCTGTGACACTCTCCCCCCTGTGACACTCTCCCCCCCGTGACACTCTCCTCCCCCCGTCTCCCCCCTGTCACCCCCTCCAGACCATCAAACCCTCGGACATCGCCACGGTGCGCACCCTGGGCCGCCCCCCCCACCTCATCATGAGGATCATGGACTGCGTGCTCCTCCTGTTCCAGAGGAAAGTCAACACAGTGAAGATCGACCCTGAGAGGAACTGCACCACCCCTTCCTGGCAGGACTCCCTCAAGATGATGACCGGGGGGAACTTCCTGGGCAGTCTGCAGGTGTGTGGGGCTGGGCAGTCTGCAGGTGTGTGGGGCTGGGCAGTCTGCAGGTGGGGGCTGGGCAGTCTGCAGGTCTATGCTGGGCAGTCTGCAGGTGTGTGCTGGGCAGTCTGCAGGTGTGTGCTGGGCAGTCTGCAGGTGTGTGGGGCTGGGCAGTCTGCAGGTGTGTGCTGGGCAGTCTGCAGGTGTGTGCTGGGCAGTCTGCAGGTGTGTGGGGCTGGGCAGTCTGCAGGTGGGGGCTGGGGGCTGGGCAGTCTGCAGGTGTGTGCTGGGGGCTGGGCAGTCTGCAGGTCTATGCTGGGCAGTCTGCAGGTGTGTGCTGGACAGTCTGCAGGTGTGTGCTGGGCAGTCTGCAGGTGTGTGCTGGGGGCTGGGCAGTCTGCAGGTCTATGCTGGACAGTCTGCAGGTGTGTGCTGGGCAGTCTGCAGGTGTGTGCTGGGGGCTGGGCAGTCTGCAGGTCTATGCTGGGCAGTCTGCAGGTGTGTTGTGATCCTCAGTGTACCTGGAGCTCGGCATTTCGAGCATTTGATGACTAAGTTCTAGAATGTTGTAGTATCAGAGCCCCAACTCTGTACACACAGACAAGAACACACACTCACATTATTACAGACAGTTATTACTCCCCCCCTCACCCCTCTTCCCCCCCGCCTCACCCCTCTCCCTCCCCCCCTCACCCCTCTTCCTCCCTCCCTCACCCCGGCAGCAATTCCCTAAAGACACCATTAACGAGGAGATGGTTGAGCTGCTGCAGCCGTATTTCGACATGGCTGACTACAACATTGAGACGGCCAGGCGTGTGTGTGGTAATGTGGCTGGTGTGTGCTCCTGGACCAAGGCCATGGCCTCCTTCTTCTCCATCAACAAGGAGGTGCTTCCCCTGAAGGTGAGGAGGGGCACTGGGAAGGACGTATTGTCAGTAAGCAGGTTTCTGGTTTGTTACAACGGGAAAAGCAACAATTCCCAAATGCTAGTAACATTTAATAATACCTCACTTACATTCTATCTTTTGACAACCCACAACTAGATTAGATTAGATTAGATTAGATTCAACTTTAATGTCATTACACAGGTACAAGTACAGGGTAACGAAATACAGTTAGCATCCAACCAGAAGTGTAAAACAGTTAGGCTCCTCCCCCTCTTCAGGCCTCAACAGGGTGTTTGTCCAGCGTGTCTGATACAACAGGAAGTGTTCCACAGCCAGGCTGGGTTAAGTGCAGTACTGTTTCCCCCCAGGCCAACCTAGCAGTGCAGGAGAGCAGACTGACTGTGGCCAATGAGGACCTGCGTGTTGCCCAGGCTGAGCTGGATGATAAGCAGGCTGAACTGGACGTGGTGCAGGCTGAGTATGAGAAGGCTCTGACCGAGAAACAGGTGAGGCTGGCTGGCTCCTCCTCCTCTTCAGGCCCCACCCTAACCCTGGCTGGCTCCTCCCCCTCTTCAGACCCCACCCTAACCCTGGCTGGCTCCTCCCCCTCTTCAGGCCCCACCCTAACCCTGGCTGGCTCCTCCCCCTCTTCAGACCCCACCCTAACCCTGGCTGGCTCCTCCCCCTCTTCAGGCCCCACCCTAACCCTGGCTGGCTCCTCTTCCTCTTCAGGCCCCACCCTAACCCTGGCTGGCTCCTCCCCCTCTTCAGACCCCACCCTAACCCTGGCTGGCTCCTCCCCCTCTTCAGGCCCCACCCTAACCCTGGCTGGCTCCTCCCCCTCTTCAGACCCCACCCTAACCCTGGCTGGCTCCTCCCCCTCTTCAGGCCCCACCCTAACCCTGGCTGGCTCCTCCCCCTCTTCAGACCCCACCCTAACCCTGGCTGGCTCCTCCCCCTCTTCAGACCCCACCCTAACCCTGGCTGGCTCCTCCCCCTCTTCAGACCCCACCCTAACCCTGGCTGGCTCCTCCCCCTCTTCAGACCCCACCCTAACCCTGGCTGGCTCCTCCCCCTCTTCAGACCCCACCCTAACCCTGGCTGGCTCCTCCCCCTCTTCAGACCCCACCCTAACCCTGGCTGGCTCCTCCCCCTCTTCAGACCCCACCCTAACCCTGGCTGGCTCCTCCCCCCTCAGACTCTCCTGGAGGATGCAGAGCGTTGCAGACACAAGATGCAGACAGCGTCCAGCCTCATCAGCGGCCTGGCTGGGGAGAAAGAGCGCTGGACTGAGCAGAGCAAGGAGTTTGCTGCCCAGACCAAACGACTCGTTGGTGGGTTCAGTTTCAACCTCTTTACTCCACCTCATGTTCACCTCCCAGAAGACCTGCTGACTAAATCCACTTTCAACATAGCATAGAAAACTATAGAATAGAACAGACCAGACTAGAACAAAATAGAATTAAACTTGAACGTCTATTTCCTTCGGCTACCCAAAGAACAAGATCCCAAACACACAATCCACATTCCCTATAAAGACTTATGGTGTGTGATTACCTTCACGCCTTGTCAGAACAGCAACTTAGCAAACACTGAAACTGATCAACTGTAAAGATGTAGTGTCAGCAGTTTGGAAGGAAAGGAGAGAGGGGAAGACATGCAGTTAAGGGCCCAGGCTGAGTTCGAACCCTGGTCGCTACAATAAGGCCTCAGCCTCTAAGTTACCCTCTCTTCTCCTGTAAGCTACTAGTCAATCACCTCCAACCAATCACCTTCCTGCAGGAGATGTTCTGCTGGCCACTGCCTTCCTGTCCTACTCCGGACCTTTCAATCAGGAGTTCCGGAATCTTCTCCTGAGTGCCTGGCAAAGGGAGATGAAGACCAGAATGATCCCGTTCGGCAGCAATCTTAACCTGATAGACCTGCTGGTCGATGCTCCCACTGTGAGCGAATGGACCCTCCAGGGTCTCCCCAACGATGACCTATCCATCCAGAACGGGATCATCGTGACCAAGGCTGCCCGCTTCCCCCTCCTCATCGACCCCCAGACCCAGGGAAAGATCTGGATCAAAAACAAGGAAATACGAAACGAACTGCAGGTTTGAAATGTTTCGTTTTCAGTCAGTTACTGTATGTCTACAGCTGGGAGACCTTCACTGCTTTTTGCTTATAGACAGATGTTTTTCTCCAGTACTTTCTCTCTCATTAATCATTAAGATAATATTCTAGAATTTTCTACAATCGTTGTCACCAACGCTGCTTCTTCTAGCTCCGCCTTCCTCGTGAAAAAAAAAAAGTCTAAATCTTTGTGGTACTTTCTGGAACAAACCACCTGAATGAGCTGGAGTCTAATGTAAGTCAACCCTGCTTCCTGGTTCTAGATCACCTCTCTGAATCACAAGTACTTCAGGAACCACCTGGAGGACAGCCTGTCTCTGGGACGCCCCCTGCTGATCGAGGACGTGGAAGAGGACCTGGACCCTGCCCTGGACAACGTCCTGGAGAAGAACTTCATCAAGACTGGGTCCACATACAAGGTACCTTCATGTCAAGGGATTCAATTATTTCATTTTTTATTCATAATTATTCTAAACTACCCTTTCCAGCACAATCTATAATAAGAATGGTCAGATTTGGTTAATAAATATGTGCAGGGAGCACAGTTGCATTTCGATCTGCATCATGATATTTGTTCTTAATATGGGTAGAACAGTCCTTTAATATCCTGTCTGTACCACGTATTCCTTGTGTATTTTACTACACCATACATCAATTTACTTTTCGAACAGGAAGCAAGAATGGAAAAAAAACATGTTTACCAAACAAACTAATGAACGACTGAGAACCACATCATTTTAAAGGCTGGTGTCTATTTTAACATCACTGAAAGAGCTTCCTGGGTTCTGTGTAATTGGAAGTGGGATCTGGTCTGGTAGACCACAGACAGCAGGACAGAGGGAACTTCCTCTCCTCTCCACTCTTTGGTTCATTATTTCAACAAGCAGCACTTTTCATGTCCACAAAATGTCTCAGATATTTATAAAACACAACTGGAAATTGCTGTTCTGAGGCTGAATGGTTTAATCCTGGATACTGAAGGAAATGAGACTGAGGTGTTGCAGGCTGTGTTTCCTAATGCGTCAGTGTGTAAACAGAGATCAGAAATCCTGCTGTTCTCAGGAAAACTGTTAGTTAGAAGCACATATGAGGGAGTCAGGTGGCTGAGCGGTTAGGGAATCAGGCTAGTAAGTATCAGAAGGTTGCAAGTTTGAATCCCGGCAGTGCCAACATGACGTTGTGTCCTTGGGCAAGGCGCTTCATCCTACTTCCCTCGGGGGGGGGGGGTGTCCTTGTACTTGCTGTAAGTCATTCTGGATAAGAGCGTCTGATAAGTGACTGAATGTAAATGTGAGCGATGGGGCTTGGCTGGTGATGACAACCTGATGACATCATCACCTGGGGAAGATGTGTGAGGGAGAATCTGTGTGTCTGTCTGTCTGTCTGTCTGTCTGTCTGTCTGCAGGCTCCTGTCTGTCTGTCTGCAGGCTCCTGTCAGTCTGTCTGTCTGTCTGCAGGCTCCTGTCAGTCAGTCTGTCTGTCTGCAGGCTCCTGTCAGTCTGTCTGTCTGTCTGTCTGCAGGCTCCTGTCAGTCTGTCTGTCTGTCTGTCTGCAGGCTCCTGTCAGTCAGTCTGTCTGTCTGCAGGCTCCTGTCAGTCTGTCTGTCTGTCTGTCTGTCTGTCTGCAGGCTCCTGTCAGTCTGTCTGTCTGTCTGTCTGCAGGCTCCTGTCAGTCTGTCTGTCTGCAGGCTCCTGTCAGTCTGTCTGTCTGTCTGTCTGCAGGCTCCTGTCAGTCTGTCTGTCTGCAGGCTCCTGTCAGTCTGTCTGTCTGTCTGCAGGCTCCTGTCAGTCTGTCTGTCTGTCTGTCTGTCTGTCTGCAGGCTCCTGTCAGTCAGTCTGTCTGTCTGCAGGCTCCTGTCAGTCTGTCTGTCTGTCTGTCTGTCTGCAGGCTCCTGTCAGTCTGTCTGTCTGTCTGCAGGCTCCTGTCAGTCTGTCTGTCTGTCTGCAGGCTCCTGTCAGTCAGTCTGTCTGTCTGCAGGCTCTCACCATGTCATTATTACTGAACCACCTCAGTGACTGAGCAGTCCCCCTAACAGCTCCCTCCCTCCCTCCCTCCCTCCCTCCCTCCCTCCCTCCCTCCCTCCCTCCCTCCCTCCCTCCCTCCCTCCCTCCCTCCCTCCCTCCCTCCCTCCCTCCCTCCCTCCCTCCCTCCCTCCCTCCCTCCCTCCCTCCCTCCCTCACAAACACACAAAACAGCCAGAGATGCAGAAGACATCATGGAGGCTTCAGACAGCTGGGGAACTCTTTAAATACACCAGGGTGTGAGAGGAGCCAGCTGTAGAATGATGGAACGCTCCAGGCTGCTGAAGTGATGATTAGTGTTAGGCACTTAGGCCGTTTATATTCCTGTTCTCTGTAACTTTTGTGTTTGAGGGAGAGTATAGATTGGCCCCCTTTTAACTCAAACAACCTTTCGCTTCACCGCTAATTCACTGCCAACCTCTATTTGGACCACTTTAATTAAGAAAAGTGTCAATAGGGCTTAGAACAAACAAATGAGCATGTTGTGAAAGTTTCTGATTGGCCGGTCTGCATGTTTCTGATTAGCCGCTTCTGCCCCCCAGGTCAAGGTCGGAGACAAGGAGGTGGACGTGATGCGAGGCTTCCGTCTGTACGTGACCACGAAGCTGCCTAACCCCGCCTACACCCCTGAGATCAGTGCCCGCACCTCCATCATCGACTTCACCGTCACCATGAAGGGCCTGGAGGACCAGCTGCTGGGCAGAGTCATCCTCACTGAGAAACAGGTGAGACAGGGGGTCACCTCACCTGTACCACACCTGTCCTCACCTGTACCACACCTGTCCTCACCTGTACCACACCTGTACCACACCTGTCCTCACCTGTACCACACCTGTCCTCACCTGTACCACACCTGTACCACACCTGTCCTCACCTGTACCACACCTGTCCTCACCTGTACCACACCTGTACCACACCTGTACCACACCTGTCCTCACCTGTACCACACCTGTCCTCTGTGTGTCTCAGGAGCTGGAGAAGGAGAGGACAGACCTCATGGAGGATGTGACGTCTAACAAGCGTAAGATGAAGGAGCTGGAGGACAGCCTCCTGTATCGCCTCACCAGCACGCAGGGCTCCCTGGTGGACGACGAGAGCCTCATCGTTGTCCTGAGCAACACCAAGCGCACCGCAGAGGACGTGACCCAGAAGCTGCAGATCGCAGCCGAGACTGAGATCCAGATCAACGCTGCTCGGGAGGAATACCGGCCCGGTATGATGTCTGTTCAGGATAGGAAGTCCAAACTTAGTACAACGAGATTGTAGCTAACAGGATAGCAAAAAGGATAGTATAACTACACTCTAGCTAACAGGCTAACGACAAGGATAGTAAGATTACATTTACATTCATTCATTCATGAGTATAGCAGATTATACTACCTATTTAGCTAAACTTTTTAGCTGAGATTCCAGAGTACTTGACTGTATCCACAGGTTCTAGGTCACAGATTCTGATTCCCCTGTAATGAACATTTCTCTGGAAATGTTTATTTATTGTCCAATGTGTGTTCTGTGCAGTGGCCACCAGGGGCAGCATACTATACTTCCTGATCACTGAGATGAGCATGGTGAACGTGATGTACCAGACCTCGCTCAGACAATTCCTGGGCCTGTTCGACCTGTCTCTGGCCAGGTAAGACTCCTGTCTCTGGTCAGGTAAGTCTTCTGTCTCTGGCCAGGTAAGGCTTCTGTCTCTGGCCAGGTAAGGCTCCTGTCTCTGGCCAGGTAAGGCTTCTGTCTCTGGTCAGGTAAGGCTCCTGTCTCTGGCCAGGTAAGGCTTCTGTCTCTGGTCAGGTAAGGCTCCTGTCTCTGGCCAGGTAAGGCTCCTGTCTCTGGCCAGGTAAGGCTTCTGTCTCTGGTCAGGTAAGGCTCCTGTCTCTGGTCAGGTAAGGCTCCTGTCTCTGGCCAGGTAAGGCTCCTGTCTCTAGCCAGGTAAGGCTCCTGTCTCTGGCCAGGTAAGTCTTCTGTCTCTAGCCAGGTAAGGCTCCAGTCTCTGGCCAGGTAAGGCTCCTGTCTCTGGCCAGGTAAGGCTCCTGTCTCTAGCCAGGTAAGGCTCCTGTCTCTGGCCAGGTAAGGCTTCTGTCTCTGGTCAGGTAAGGCTCCTGTCTCTGGTCAGGTAAGGCTTCTGTCTCTGGTCAGGTAAGGCTCCTGTCTCTGGTCAGGTAAGTCTTCTGTCTCTAGCCAGGTAAGGCTCCAGTCTCTGGCCAGGTAAGGCTCCTGTCTCTGGCCAGGTAAGGCTCCTGTCTCTGGTCAGGTAAGGCTCCTGTCTCTGGCCAGGTAAGGCTTCTGTCTCTGGCCAGGTAAGGCTTCTGTCTCTGGTCAGGTAAGGCTTCTGTCTCTGGTCAGGTAAGGCTTCTGTCTCTGGCCAGGTAAGGCTTCTGTCTCTGGTCAGGTAAGGCTCCTGTCTCTGGTCAGGTAAGGCTCCTGTCTCTGGCCAGGTAAGGCTCCTGTCTCTGGCCAGGTAAGGCTCCTGTCTCTGGCCAGGTAAGGCTTCTGTCTCTGGCCAGGTAAGGCTCCTGTCTCTGGCCAGGTAAGTCTTCTGTCTCTAGCCAGGTAAGGCTCCAGTCTCTGGCCAGGTAAGGCTCCTGTCTCTGGCCAGGTAAGGCTCCTGTCTCTAGCCAGGTAAGGCTCCTGTCTCTGGCCAGGTAAGGCTTCTGTCTCTGGTCAGGTAAGGCTCCTGTCTCTGGTCAGGTAAGGCTTCTGTCTCTGGTCAGGTAAGGCTCCTGTCTCTGGTCAGGTAAGTCTTCTGTCTCTAGCCAGGTAAGGCTCCAGTCTCTGGCCAGGTAAGGCTCCTGTCTCTGGCCAGGTAAGGCTCCTGTCTCTAGCCAGGTAAGGCTCCTGTCTCTGGCCAGGTAAGGCTTCTGTCTCTGGTCAGGTAAGGCTCCTGTCTCTGGCCAGGTAAGGCTTCTGTCTCTGGTCAGGTAAGGCTCCTGTCTCTGGCCAGGTAAGGCTTCTGTCTCTGGCCAGGTAAGGCTTCTGTCTCTGGTCAGGTAAGGCTTCTGTCTCTGGTCAGGTAAGGCTTCTGTCTCTGGCCAGGTAAGGCTTCTGTCTCTGGCCAGGTAAGGCTTCTGTCTCTGGTCAGGTAAGGCTCCTGTCTCTGGTCAGGTAAGGCTCCTGTCTCTGGCCAGGTAAGGCTCCTGTCTCTGGCCAGGTAAGGCTCCTGTCTCTGGTCAGGTAAGGCTCCTGTCTCTGGTCAGGTAAGGCTTCTGTCTCTGGCCAGGTAAGGCTCCAGTCTCTGGCCAGGTAAGGCTCCTGTCTCTGGCCAGGTAAGGCTCCTGTCTCTGGCTGAGTTTCTCTACTTAGTCAAATCAGCTTGTGTAGTGCCTGGTTGACACAAAAACCTGCCCCCTCTTGGCCCTCGATGGCAGGAGTTGGACACCACTGGACTAGTCTTTGGATCAGTGGAGATATTTGGGGGCGGAGCTTAGATTGACCTGTGCTGACTCACGTGTGGAAGATGTCCTGGTTGATGCTCTGTCCTGTCATGTACAGGGCCAAACCCTGTGTGCAGCATGCACAGGCCTAACTGCCCTCTCCCTATAGGTCATCGAAGAGTCCAATCACAAGCAAGAGGATCGGCAACATCATCGAGTGCATGACCTATGAGGTCCACAAGTACGCTGCCAGGGGCCTGTATGAGGAACACAAGTTTCTGTTTACTCTACTGCTCACGCTCAAGATCGACATGCAGAGCAACCGCGTCAAACACGAGGATTTCCTCACCCTCATTAAAGGTCAGAGTTCACTCTCTGTTTCTGTTTCTCGCTGTGTGTATCCAGGAAGTGCCTCTCTAACCCTGCACTGTATCCAGGAAGTGCCTCTCTAACCCTGTGCTGTATCCAGGAAGTGCCTCTCTAACCCTGTGCTGTATCCAGGAAGTGCCTCTCTAACCCTGTGCTGTATCCAGGAAGTGCCTCTCTAACCCTGTGCTGTATCCAGGAAGTGCCTCTCTAACCCTGTGCTGTATCCAGGAAGTGCCTCTCTAACCCTGTGCTGTATCCAGGAAGTGCCTCTCTAACCCTGTGCTGTATCCAGGAAGTGCCTCTCGAACCCTGTGCTGTATCCAGGAAGTGCCTCTCTAACCCTGTGCTGTATCCAGGAAGTGCCTCTCGAACCCTGTGCTGTATCCAGGAAGTGCCTCTCTAACCCTGTGCTGTATCCAGGGGGTGCCTCTCTAACCCTGCGCTGTATCCAGGGGGTGCCTCTCTAACCCTGTGCTGTATCCAGGGGGTGCCTCTCTAACCCTGTGCTGTATCCAGGGGGTGCCTCTCTAACCCTGTGCTGTATCCAGGAAGTGCCTCTCTAACCCTGTGCTGTATCCAGGGGGGTGCCTCTCTAACCCTGTGCTGTATCCAGGGGGTGCCTCTCTAACCCTGTGCTGTATCCAGGAAGTGCCTCTCTAACCCTGTGCTGTATCCAAGGGGTGCCTCTCTAACCCTGTGCTGTATCCAGGAAGTGCCTCTCTAACCCTGTGCTGTATCCAGGGGGTGCCTCTCTAACCCTGTGCTGTATCCAGGGGGTGCCTCTCTAACCCTGTGCTGTATCCAGGGGGTGCCTCTCTGGACCTGAAGGCTTGCCCTCCAAAGCCAGCTAAGTGGATCCTGGACATGACCTGGCTGAACCTGGTGGAGCTCAGCAAGCTCTGGCAGTTCTCTGACATCCTGGATCAGGTAGCTAATGTGGCTAATGCTACGTTACTGCCCTTCACTAACATCTACTCTGTAGATTATAGCCCATTTTACAAGCAGTGATAGATGATCTTCAGAATCAAAGAAATATCTGTGTGTGTGTGTGTGTGTGTGTGTGTGTGTGTGTGCAGATCAGCCGTAATGAGAAGCTGTGGAGGAGCTGGTTTGATAAGGACGCTCCAGAAGAGGAGGTGGTTCCTAACTCGTATGACCAGACGCTGGACTGCTTCCGTAGACTGCTGCTCATACGCTCTTGGTGCCCCGACCGCACCATCGCTCAGGTAGGCCTCAGCTGCCCTCAGCTGCCCTCAGCTGCCCTCACCTGTCCTCAGCTGCCCTCAGCTGCCCTCACCTGTCCTCAACTGCCCTCAGCTGCCCTCACCTGTCCTCACCTGCCCTCACCTGTCCCCACCTGCTCTCAGCTGCCCTCACCTGCCCTCTGCTGACCTCAGCTGCCCTCATCTGACCACACCTGACCTCAGCTGCCCTCACCTATCCTCACCTGCCCTCAGCTGCCCTCTGCTGACCTCAGCTGCCCTCATCTGACCATACCTGACCTCAGCTGTCCTCACCTGCCCTCACCTGCCCTCAGCTGCCCTCACCTATCCTCACCTGCCCTCAGCTGCCCTCAGCTGCCCTCAACTGCCCTCACCTGCCCTTAGCTGCCCTCACCTGCCCTCACCTGCCCTCACCTGCCCTCACCTGCCCTCACCTATCCTCACCTGCCCTCAGCTGCCCTCACCTATCCTCACCTGCCCTAACCTGCCCTCTGCTGACCTCACCTGCCCTCAGCTGCCTTCAGCTCCCCTCACCTGTCCTCACCTGCCCTCACGTGCCCTCACTATAGCACAGGTAGTAGACACATTGTTTTGATGGCCATTTCCCCACCCCACCTCTCCCCCATCCCAGGCCAGGAAGTACATTGTAGACTCCATGGGGGAGAGGTATGCTGAGGGGGTGATCCTGGACCTGGAGAAGACCTGGGAGGAGTCTGACCCTCGCTCTCCCCTGGTCTGCTTCCTGTCCATGGGCTCCGACCCCACCGACTCCATCACTGCCTTGGGCAAAAGGCTGAAGATAGACACCCGCTCCGTGTCCATGGGGCAGGGCCAGGAGGTGCACGCCCGCAAGCTGCTGCAGCAGACCATGGCCAACGTGAGTAGAGGAGCAGAGGAACTCTGGAGGAGCTGCTGGTTGAAGCTGGAGCTCTGCAGAGAAGCTCTGACAGCTGACAATAGATGTGTGTGTGTGTGTGTGTGTGTGTGTGTGTGTGTGTGTGTGGATACGAGCGTCTGCTAAATGATCAGATATGTGTGAGGTGATGGGGGGACGCTTTCTGAAAATATGCAGTCTGGAACTTTAGGCTTTACTTATATTAAGAATATTACATTACAAAAAAGTGGTTGCAGAACATATTGGACGTCTTCCCCAGTGTAAATGTGTCCAGTTCCAGCCAGTACTGCAGTGTCCCTGCAGGTGTGATGGGGGGCAGGTGAGCATGTGTTGTGTAGGCAGGTGGAGGCTGCAGGGTTT
This sequence comes from Neosalanx taihuensis, assembly GCA_030340665.1. Lineage (NCBI taxonomy): Eukaryota > Metazoa > Chordata > Actinopteri > Osmeriformes > Salangidae > Neosalanx > Neosalanx taihuensis. Next base: position 1,246,246 of record CM059294.1, on the reverse strand, counting down.
TCTACATGCTCTGTTTAGAAGCTGTTATTTATATCCCACTTTAGATGAAAGCATATGCTGCATGAACGTCAACTAGTAGAAAGTCTTGTGGAATATTTCTAATGAAAATGAACTGTAGAGGCTGAAAATGAGTCTCTAAGATTAAATAGTGCTTTTATAGATATACTTAACTTAGTGCTTACGTTCTTGACAACTTGAACACAGGTAAATGCATATGTACAGTTGTGGTCAAAAGTTTACATACACTAGTGAAGATCATGTATGCCATGGCAATATAGGGTTTTCAATAAACTCTACAACTCTTATTTTTCTGTGATGGAATGATAAGGAGCACATATTTCTTTGTCACAGAAAACATTCATGAAAAATGGTCCTTTTACGAATTTATTATGGGTCTTTTGAAAATGTGTCAAAATCTTCTGGGTCAAAAATATACATACAGCACCTTGAATTACCAATTTGGTGATGTAGAAAAAGTTGTTTCAATCCAATTTGCTTTTTGGCATGGCCTCCTAACTTCTTACGAGTGATTATGATTGACTCCAGCTGGTGACTTCTTTCAGTCCATGTAAATAGGGCTTGTTTGACACATTCACTAGACTCAGCCAGAAATACTACAATGGGAAAGTCTAAGGAGCTCAGCACGGATCTGAAAAAGCGCATCATTGACTTGAACAAGTCAGGAAAGTCCCTTGGAGCCATTTCAAAGCAGTTGCAGGTCCCAAGATCAACTGTGCAAACAATTGTTTGTAAGTATAAAGTGCATGGCACAGTTGTATCATTGCCACGATCAGGAAGAAAACGCAAGCTATCACTTGCTGCTGAGAGAAAATTGGTCAGGTTGGTCAAGAGTCAACCAAGAACCACCAAAAAGCAAGTCTGCAATGAGTTGGAGGCTGCTGGAACACATGTGTCAGTGTCCACAGTCAAGCGTGTTCTACATCGCCATGGGCTGAGAGGCTGCCGTGCAAGAAGGAAGCCATTACTCCAGAAGCGGCACCTTACGGCTCGACTGAAGTTTGCTGCTGATCACATGGACAAAGACAAGGCCTTCTGGAGGAAAGTTCTGTGGTCAGACGAAACTAAAATTGAGCTTTTTGGCCACAATGACCAGAAATATGTTTGGAGGAGAAAAGGTGAGGCCTTTCACCCCAAGAACACCATACCTACCGTCAAACATGGTGGTGGTAGTATTATGCTGTGGGCCTGTTTTGCTGGCAGTGGAACTGGTGCTTTACAGAAAGTA
>CM059294.1:1180000-1240000 GCA_030340665.1 Neosalanx taihuensis | reverse complement strand
GAGAGAGCCTTGGCTGCTGGGTGAGAGAGCCTTGGCTGCTGGGTGAGAGAGCCTTGGCTGCTGGGTGAGAGATCTTTGGCTGCTGGGTGAGAGATCTTTGGCTGCTGGGTGAGAGAGCCTCGGCTGCTGGGTGAGAGAGCCTTGGCTGCTGGGTGAGAGAGCCTCGGCTGCTGGGTGAGAGAGCCTCGGCTGCTGGGTGAGAGAGCCTTGGCTGCTGGGTGAGAGAGCCTCGGCTGCTGGGTGAGAGAGCCTAGGCTGCTGGGTGAGAGAGCCTTGGATGCTGGGTGAGAGATCTTTGGCTGCTGGGTGAGAGAGCCTTGGCTGCTGGGTGAGAGAGCCTTGGCTGCTGGGTGAGAGATCTTTGGCTGCTGGGTGATGAGGCAGCAGTGGTGAGCACGCCCCTGGTGTGTGGTCTGTGTTGCAGGCATCGTGGGCTTCCAGCACGCTTGGCTTCTGGTTCACAGAGCTGCTGGAGAGGAACCGTCAGTTCCAGACGTGGATCTTCGAGGGTCGGCCTCACTGCTTCTGGATGACCGGCTTCTTTAACCCCCAGGGCTTCCTGACAGCCATGAGACAGGTGAGAGGCCGACGCCCCCTCTCCTCTGTCTGTCCCCTTCTAACCTGTCTGTCCCCTCCTAACCTGTCTGTCCCCTCCTAACCTGTCTGACCCCTTCTAACCTGTCTGACCCCTTCTAAACTGTCTGTCCCCTCCTAACCTGTCTGACCCCTTCTAACCTGTCTGACCCCTTCTAACCTGTCTGTCCCCTCCTAACCTGTCTGTCCCCTCCTAACCTGTCTGTCCCCTCCTAACCTGTCTGACCCCTTCTAACCTGTCTGTCCCCTCCTAACCTGTCTGTCCCCTCCTAACCTGTCTGACCCCTTCTAACCTGTCTGACCCCTTCTAACCTGTCTGTCCCCTTCTAACCTGTCTGACCCCTCCTAACCTGTCTGTCCCCTCCTAACCTGTCTGACCCCTTCTAACCTGTCTGACCCCTCCTAACCTGTCTGTCCCCTCCTAACCTGTCTGACCCCTTCTAACCTGTCTGACCCCTTCTAACCTGTCTGACCCCTTCTAACCTGTCTGTCCCCTTCTAACCTGTCTGACCCCTTCTAACCTGTCTGACCCCTCCTAACCTGTCTGACCCCTTCTAACCTGTCTGACCCCTCCTAACCTGTCTGACCCCTTCTAACCTGTCTGTCCCCTCCTAACCTGTCTGACCCCTTCTAACCTGTCTGACCCCTCCTAACCTGTCTGACCCCTTCTAACCTGTCTGACCCCTCCTAACCTGTCTGACCCCTTCTAACCTGTCTGTCCCCTCCTAACCTGTCTGACCCCTTCTAACCTGTCTGACCCCTTCTAACCTGTCTGTCCCCTCCTTACCTGTCTGACCCCTCCTTACCTGTCTGACCCCTCCTAACCTGTCTGACCCCTTCTAACCTGTCTGACCCCACGTCTGCAGGAGATAACCCGGGCCAATAAGGGCTGGGCTCTGGACCGCATGGTGCTGTGTAACGAGGTGACCAGATGGATGAAGGATGACATCAGCCAGCCTGCTTCTGAGGGGGTGTATGTGTACGGCCTGTACCTGGAGGGAGCCGGCTGGGACCGCCGCAGCTGCAGGCTGCTGGACTCCAAACCCAAGGTCCTGTTTGAGATGATGCCGGTGGTGAGGATGTACGCAGAGAACAACGGTGAGCAGGACTGGAGCTTAGTGGTTAGAGCAAGTGCTGGCAGATACACTGGGGTGCAGGTTCAAATCCCCCCTTACTTTGGAAAGAAGTGTCAGTGCTACAGTTACAGTTGGGGTCAAAAGTTTACATACACTAGTGAAGATCATGTATGCCATGGCAATATAGGGTTTTCAATAAACTCTACAACTCTTATTTTTCTGTGATGGAATGCACAACTGTACATCGGTTTGGTCTGTATTGAAGTGCGAACGCTACAGGATTCTTGCAATATCCATCCCGGTGCAGGTGTGTTTGTGTGTTTGTGTGTTTGTTTGTGTGTTTGTGTGTTTGTTTGTGTGTTTGTGTGTTTGTTTGTGTGTTTGTGTGTTTGTTTGTGTGTTTGTGTGTTCGTTTGTGTGTTTGTGAGCTTGTGTGCTGTGTCTGTTCCCAGGAGTTCGAGACCCGAGGCTGTACCCCTGCCCCATCTACAAGAAGCCTGTCAGGATGGACATGAACTTCATTGCTGCCATCGACCTAAAGACGTCTCAGCCTCCAGAGTACTGGATCCTCCGAGGAGTGGCTCTGCTGTGTGACGTCAAGTAGCATCCAGAGGGTCACCCTCCACCCTCCAGAGGGTCACCCTCCACCCTCCACCCTCCACCCTCCAGAGGGTCACCCTCCACCCCCCACCCTCCACCCTCCAGAGGGTCACCCTCCACCCTCCACCCTCCACCCCCCACCCTCCACCCTCCAGAGGGTCACCCTCCACCCCCACCCTCCACCCTCCAGAGGGTCACCCTCTCATTTGAACCCCCGTATCTCAACTTTCAAAACTTCACATGGAACAGACAAGAAGGAAAAACTTCACTTTTGCACATTAAATACATACAAATGTTTATTTTACAAAAACAATGGCATTAAAGCACCATAAAACATTTCCGGTTGTCTTTTCTTACAAAAACAAAAAAATAATTCCCACCACGTAAGTCCAGCATAAAGACCACACATGTTCACAAACTGGTACACCACCCTCCACCCTCCACCCCCCACCCTCCACCCTCCAGAGGGTCACCCTCCACCCCCCACCCCCCACCCCCCACCCTCCACCCTCCACCCCCCACCCTCCACCCCCCACCCCCCACCCTCCACCCTCCAGTGGGTCATCCTCCACCCCCCACCCTCCACCCTCCAGAGGGTCACCCTCCACCCTCCAGTGGGTCACCCTCCACCCCCCACCCTCCACCCCCCACCCTCCATCCCCCACCCCCCACCCCCCACCCCCCACCCCCCACCCCCCACCCTCCACCCTCCACCCCCCACCCTCCACCCCCCACCCTCCACCCCCCACCCCCCACCCCCCACCCTCCAGAGGGTCACCCCCCACCCCCCACCCCCCACCCCCCACCCTCCACCCCCCACCCCCCACCCTCCACCCCCCACCCCCCACCCTCCACCCTCCAGAGGGTCACCCCCCACCCCCCACCCCCCACCCTCCACCCTCCAGAGGGTCACCCCCCACCCCCCACCCCCCACCCCCCACCCTCCACCCCCCACCCCCCACCCTCCACCCCCCACCCCCCACCCCCCACCCTCCACCCCCCACCCTCCACCCTCCAGAGGGTCACCCCCCACCCCCCACCCTCCACCCCCCACCCCCCACCCTCCACCCCCCACCCTCCACCCTCCAGAGGGTCACCCCCCACCCCCCACCCTCCACCCCCCACCCCCCACCCTCCACCCCCCACCCTCCACCCTCCAGAGGGTCACCCCCCACCCCCCACCCTCCACCCCCCACCCTCCAGAGGGTCACCCCTTATTGATAGTTAGAGAAACAGGAATGCAGGGAGAGGGGAGGGCTGGGATTCAAACCCTGCGTCAGGCATCAGATTTACACTCAAGTCACACATCTGGACAGTTTGTAAGTGAAGTGTGACTGGAAGGTGTGTGTGTGTGTGTGGGGGGGGAGGGGGGGGGGTGGACTTGCAGGAAATGGCTTCAGTGGGATTTGAACCCCCGTATCTCAACTTTCAAAACTTCACATGGAACAGACAAGAAGGAAAAACTTCACTTTTGCACATTAAATACATACAAATGTTTATTTTACAAAAACAATGGCATTAAAGCACCATAAAACATTTCCGGTTGTCTTTTCTTACAAAAACAAAAAAATAATTCCCACCACGTAAGTCCAGCATAAAGACCACACATGTTCACAAACTGGTAAAAAAAAGAAGATTTCCCCTGAAGGTACAAGACTGTGTGTGACTACATCCAACAGTATGTTCCTGGTGAGAGACCAAGCAGAGAGACCAAGCAGAGGGACCGGGCAGAGAGACGGTTGTCATGGCGTGGGGAGAGACCGTGGGTCCGAGGCAGCGTCTCAAGGCATGAGGTTCCCCTGAGAGAGCGAGCGGCTCATCTCTGTCTGGACGTAGAAGGTTCTCAGCTCTCCCTTCCCCTTCACATTAATGACCCCTCTGCAGGTGCAGCTGTAGCCCAGAGCCAGCAGCACGCGGCCTGTCTCCTCTGTCACCTGCAGGGCACACGCGTGTGCAACACACATGTGGAGGAGCACACGTCAAACAAGCTTAGGTTCATCACAACCACAACAGCAGCTAGCATCATCTGGTTGTAATTCATGGTCTTACTATTAATACTATCTATTAATATGTCTGTTCCTGCAGTAAGAAGTGTGTGTGTGTGTGTGTGTGTTCCTGCAGTAAGAAGTGTGTGTGTGTGTTCCTGCAGTAAGAAGTGTGTGTGTGTGTTCCTGCAGTAAGAAGTGTGTGTGTGTGTGTTCCTGCAGTAAGAAGTGTGTGTGTGTTCCTGCAGTAAGACGTGTGTGTGTGTGTTCCTGCAGTAAGAAGTGTGTGTGTGTTCCTGCAGTAAGACGTGTGTGTGTGTGTGTGTGTGTGTGTGTGTTCCTGCAGTAAGAAGTGTGTGTGTGTTCCTGCAGTAAGACGTGTGTGTGTGTGTGTTCCTGCAGTAAGAAGTGTGTGTGTGTGTTCCTGCAGTAAGAAGTGTGTGTGTGTTCCTGCAGTAAGAAGTGTGTGTGTGTTCCTGCAGTAAGACGTGTGTGTGTGTGTGTTCCTGCAGTAAGACGTGTGTGTGTGTGTGTTCCTGCAGTAAGAAGTGTGTGTGTGTGTTCCTGCAGTAAGACGTGTGTGTGTGTGTGTTCCTGCAGTAAGAAGTGTGTGTGTGTGTTCCTGCAGTAAGAAGTGTGTGTGTGTTCCTGCAGTAAGAAGTGTGTGTGTGTTCCTGCAGTAAGAAGTGTGTGTGTGTGTTCCTGCAGTAAGAAGTGTGTGTGTGTGTTCCTGCAGTAAGCCTCAGTTCAAAGGTGGATCTGTCTTCCTAGTTCAGCACCTATTGGTTATGTCACGTTTGTTTTCCTGTTTTTATATAAACTCCTTTGACCTGGATCCCTCAGAGATACTTCTGAGTCTGACCTGGTTCAAGGTGTTGACGTCAACATAATTGAACCCAAGGCTAAACTCTGTCTCCAGATGATTAACACTCAGAAAGCCCTGAACACCCCAGCACACCAGCTCTGTGTTAGTAAACAGACCAGGCAGCGTGTTCGCTCAGCAGAGGGAGTCCAGGGAGTTCTACAGACCGGGATTCAAACCTGCAATCTTTTTATTTGCAGCCTCTGAGCTGTAGCCTTCCAGACTTGTTGACAGAGCCATGTGGAAAGACCCAAAATAAAGACTTCTGTGACCAAGACAAAATGCCATTATTAATGTAACTATCGCCACACTTGGTATATTCCAATATCCCAGGGTTATGAGTCCATTATCCCAGTTATAAAGTCTCTAACCTCAGTCAAATCGGATGCTGATTACAGGATGACTGTCTTGATTGTATTTACATCTCTAATCATTCATCAGACACCTGACATTCTCAGGGTGTATCAGGTCATTTACACGTAGTTATTTAGCAGACCCTCTTATCTAGAGCGACTTATATACAGCAAGTACAGGGACATTCCCCCCTGAGGCAAGTAGGATGAAGTTCCTTGCCCAAGGACACAACATCATTTAGCACAGCCGGGAATCAAACCGGCTACATTCTGATTACTAGCCCGATTCTGTAACCGCTCAGCCACCTGACTCCCTGTTTTGGGAAAGACATCATTATTTTGTGACAAACTAGTCAAAAAAAGCCTACAAACGATCTGAAATAATCGTATAGAACCTGAATGTATGAAGTAGATAGCTAAGGAAGCAAGTTTCATATTAGCGATGTCTCCGGCAGCTAGTCAGTACCTGGATCTTTCCCAGGACTCCTGTGCTGTCCATCCGGCTGGCTACATTCACAGTGTTGCCCCAGATATCGTACTGTGGCTTCTGGGCTCCGATCACCCCGGCGATGACAGGACCGTGGTTAATACCTGAGGAAGACAGAGTGTTCGTTCAGCGCTTTCATCTAGTACAGGAGGGATTCAAACCTTATAGTGTTATGCATTTATAGTTCTTCTCTTGGTTCTCATGATGTATGATTCACAATCTAAAAAACCCACTGTGTTCGGGGTCTATCACGTTGCTATGCTCAATGACTGATGCTCTTTGTAAAAGCTCTCTCTTGTAAGTCGCTTTGGATAAAAGCGTCTGCTAAATGAATAAATGTAAATGTAGTCAGGTTCTCTAACCACTGAGCTAATCCTGTCCTGATCCAGCAGACTGGCTCATATCATGTTTCACTGCCAGGGTCCACAGTGGATGTTGTTAGTGAAACTGTCCACAGCAAACACACACACACACACACCCTCCTCCATCCAAATGATCTTTAAATGAAATATGAGTCAACATACTTTCATCTATATTTCAACATACTTTCATACTTCTACATACATCTCAGGTTAGTTCCACCCATACTGGGTGAGGTGTCCATGATTAATCAACCTGCTTTAATACTGTCATCACAACAGTAACATATTCACTTAGTAGCTGCTTATATCCAGGCTGGTGCAGCAGGTAATCCAACCTGTGACCCCTTAACTTGCCATCAGAATCCTCTAACCACTGAGCTGTTCTGATCTCCATCATCTAACCATGTTGTGTAGATACTCACCAACTCTGAGTTTGAAGTCGTTGAAGGAATGCTTGTTGATGACGTCCAGTTTACCCACCAAGGCAAAGGCAAACTCCACCATGGTGCCAATGTGCACATACTGCCTGTCATCCTGGAACCATCAGAACCAACAGAACCATCAGAACCAACAGAACCATCAGAACCATCAGAACCAACAGAACCATCAGAACCATCAGAACCATCAGAACCATCAGAACCATCAGAACCAACAGAACTACACCTTAGAGATCTGAGACATCCAAAGACATCCATCGTCTCAGATTAGAGACATACTAACAAAACTGACAGGAAATTAAGGATGACCATCAGTGCTTGGATGTGTTCCACTTTTAATCAGCAAGGAAAACACATATTGTAACATCCTGGGATTACGCTGTTCTGTCTGTTTACAGGTTACCTGTGTGTGTTCAGGTGCTACCAGGTTACCTGTGTGTGTTCAGGTGCTACCAGGTTACCTGTGTGTGTTCAGGTGCTACCAGGTTACCTGTGTGTGTTCAGGTGCTACCAGGTTACCTGTGTGTGTTCAGGTGCTACCAGGTTACCTGTGTGTGTTCAGGTGCTACCAGGTTACCTGTGTGTGTTCAGGTGCTACCAGGTTACCTGTGTGTGTTCAGGTGCTGGTGATGCGTTCAGGCCAGTAGCAGCCATATACGTGCTTCCAATAGTCTTGATCTTTTCCACACCACTGAACTTGGGCTTGGACAGCAGCTGTAACACAGTTCTCTGAAAGGTTACTGATCCAGCAGGAGCTGTGATCGTTACAAGAACAAACACGAACACACACGAGTGAAGTCACCTCATCAAAATCTGCAATGATCTCATTGAGTAATCGGAGGCATTCCAAGCCTTCTTTATTGACATCTGACTCTGTGTAAAACTCCTTGAAGTCCGGGATGGAGGCAAACAGGACACACACCAGATCATATGACTGATGATACAAGTCCTGAAAATACAAAAGGTATCAAAATTGAAGACACACATTATATAAAGATATAAAGTATGTTCATATCAAACTGTTACATTTTCGTTACGGGCTAACGCTATGTTAACAAACCCACCATTCACCCTGTTCCCTCATCTCGTTCCTCACTATGTTCCCTCATCTCGTTCCTCACTATGTTCCCTCATCTCGTTCTTCACCATGTTCCCTCATCTCGTTCTTCACCATGTTCCCTCATCTCGTTCCTCACCATGTTCCCTCATCTCGTTCCTCACTATGTTCCCTCATCTCGTTCTTCACCATGTTCCCTCATCTCGTTCCTCACTATGTTCCCTCATCTCGTTCCTCACTATGTTCCCTCATCTCGTTCCTCACTATGTTCCCTCATCTCGTTCCTCACTATGTTCCCTCAGCTCGTTCCTCACTATGTTCCCTCATCTCGTTCCTCACTATGTTCCCTCATCTCGTTCCTCACTATGTTCCCTCATCTCGTTCCTCACTATGTTCCCTCATCTCGTTCCTCACTATGTTCCCTCATCTCGTTCTTCAGCATGTTCCCTCACCTCGTTCTTCCAGTTGCGTGCCAAGAAATGTTCTGCGACATGAGCGGGCAGGACGTTCTCCAGCAGAACCCTGTTGAGGTTCTCCATGGTCTCGATCTCCTCACACTCCCTCTTGAACTTGTTCTTCCACAGGAAGTCCAACCTACAGTAATATTCATTCTGTTACAAGAGGACACAGAGAAGAGACTGAAGACAGATAGGACATTTTATCAGCTTTTATATTAAACTGTATTCATGTTTGGAAAATAAGCTAATATTAAAATATACATTCAGTTACACAGCTTAGAAATAAGAAGGAAAACTTAATGTCAAAACAACAAAGCGTTAATCAAAATTAGAACATAAAAATAGAACGCTAAAGATTGAAAGTATCTTTAGTCGATGACATCCAGTCAGTTACAGCGGGGAGGGGTGGGGGGGAGGGGGGGGGGAGGGGGGGTCTGAACGGGGGATCTGACGCACCTGTCTGGCGAGCACAAGAAGAGTGATGAAGAAGATTAGCAGGGAGAAGGAGCCCATGGTCTTCAGGTTCTTCAGAACTCCTGGCCTGGAAGGCGACAAAAGAATGAGACAACAGAACCAGAGACAACAGAACCAGACACAACAGAACCAGACACAACAGAACCAGACACAACAGAACAAGACACGACAGAACCAGAGACAACAGAACCAGAGACAACAGAACCAGAGACAACAGAACCAGACACAACAGAACCAGACACAACAGAACCAGAGACAACAGAACCAGACACAACAGAACCAGACACAACAGAACAAGACACAACAGAACCAGAGACGACAGAACCAGACACAACAGAACCAGACACAACAGAACAAGACACAACAGAACCAGAGACAACAGAACCAGAGACAACAGAACCAGACACAACAGAACCAGAGACAACAGAACAAGACACAACAGAACCAGAGACAACAGAACCAGACACAACAGAACCAGACACGACAGAACCAGAGACAACAGAACCAGATACAACAGAACCAGACACAACAGAACCAGACACAACAGAACCAGACACAACAGAACCAGACACAACAGTTATGTATCTGCTGTGTTTGTAGGTTTGAGCTCATTTTAAATGGTTGTCACTCCTCTGAAGGTCCCTCACTACACTCTGAACTTACCTGTCCAGAACATCTGCCTTGTAGAGGAACCTGCTGTACTCATCCAGGAGGAAGCCATGTGTCTGTAGGATGATGATGTTGTACACAACCACAGCTGTCAGCATGATGACCATCTTCAGCTCGTAGTTGATCCTCAGGAACACGGAGCACGATATCAGGCCCAGGATGCAGCTGTAGATGATGTACTGAGGGGAGGAGGAAGACATCATCTCATCCATACTGAGCTCCACCTTTACTCTGTACCTGAAGACATCATCTCATCCATACTGAGCTCCACCTTTACTCTGTACCTGAAGACATCATCTCATCCATAATGAGCTAAACCAAACTGACCAATCATTTACTCTGTTACTGAAGACACTGGCAGTGACTTACTGGAAGGTAGAAATAGTTCTTGTCATTAAACATGATTGGTTGGCCGTTCTTGTAGAACATTGTCTCATTGGTTGAATTGTTCACTGCAACTGGAGTCATCATGTCATCATCCAGGAAGAACTGCAGGAAAGGTCAAAGGTCAACACCTAAAGAATCCCCAACTTTATTAGAAAGTGTTGTGCAGCTAATAACGACAACTTTATTAGAAAACCAGGGTTTAGGGTTCTGAAGCTTTGAGATGGACTAAAGGCTCCGTCCCAAATCACATCCTTTCAATCCAAACTGCAGCCGGCTTTCCAGAGTCCCTGCTGCATGCAGTGCAGTGCACATAACCAGGGTGTCCAGCCTGGTCCCATACAGTAACTGGGCCTTCCACTGGGGCAGGCGTGGTCAGACTGGGGTGCTATCCTACAGCTCTCTCCTCACTACCTCCTCCTCTGGTGGTCTGGATACCCAGAGGAACTTGCTGGCTCGCATGCTGCTAACTGCTACCTTTAGAAAGGGATTTGGGCTCTATTACATATAACAGTGTGTTTATATGTGATGTTTTTCTGGCACACTAAGCTAAGTTTTGGGATCCAGCCAATGTCTCTGTCTCAGATTCCCCAGTAGACAGTATCAACATGAGTCATGTGGCTCAGTGGTTAAGGCGTTGAGCTAGTGATCGGAAGGTTGTGAGTTCGATTCTCGGCTGTGGCTACATGACCTTGTGTCCTTGGGCAAGGCACTTCACCCTACTTGCCTCAGGGGGAATGTCTCTGTACTTGTTGTAAGTCCCTCTGGATAAGAGCGTCTGATAAGTGACTACCTGTGTCTGAGGGCTCCCTGGCAGCATGCAGCTCACCATGTTGAAGACAGCCATGGTCAGGATGAGGACCGTGGTGATCATGGTCAGACTGATCCGCAGCCACGGCTTGTTAGCGATGATGCTGGACGACCTCAGCAGCCAGAGCCAGGAGATGGAGGCACTTTTACTGCAATGCTGAGGAAGTAACAAGAACAGAAGATACAGACCCCCCCCCCCCACACCCCCACACCCCCCCAAGCCCCGCCCGCCCCCACAAGAAAAGGCTCGTTATAACACATGATACAGCCAGGAAGGAGAACATTTGATTTCAAAGCTGTTTCTCAGTGACATCAAGGATTCCTGAGGCTTTCAACACAGCCTGATGTTTGGCTACAAAGTCTGCTGACTACTGTCTTCTAACAGAAATGGATTAATTGGAGAAAAAGAAAGTCTTTCTGTTGCTGTTGTGGTTCCACTATCACAACATTGCAGTACAGAGCTGACAGGGGGTTTCAATAGAGGTGCAGCTGACAGACCGAAGCTATATAAGGACTGCAGACACAGCGCGGCTTGAAGGAAATGTTCTGTTATTTTGATTCTTGAAAACGGACAGGATGTCCACACAGGAAGCTGTGCTTCGCCTCTGTTGTTCTGAGACAGATGCCTGTTTGTCTTTTTGCCGCATTACTACAAATAATGAGCTCAGTGCTGAGACAGGAGGGGGGAGGAGAGGGGAGGAGGGGGGAGGAGAGTGGAGGACTGGGGAGAAGGGAGGAGGGGGGAGGGGGGAGGAGAGGGGAGGAGGGAATAGAGGGAGGAGAGGGGTGAAGGAGAAGAAGGGGAGAGTGGAGGAGGGGTGAGAAGGGGGGAGGGGGGGGGGAGGGGGGAGGAGGAGGCTGTCACAATCAGCAATCACTGACAATTAACTGAACCACATCCAAGCCAGTATATTAGCGAACATACAGGAATATAAGAATAATCAAGGACTAATGTTAGTTTAGTAGGTCATTACTTTAGTCAGTTTCATGTCCGGCTGTTTAAAGTCTTCATGGTTAAACTGTACGTGGATGAGGATGATGTGATAGTGACAGAGCAGCTGAGCATCAAACCAGAGGACACTCTGAAAACATCTGCAGTTTCCTACTCACCATGAAATGACCAGTGAAACACACAAGCAGAATCAGGGAGAGAAAAACAAAAGCTGTTCCAAAGGACAAGCCCAGGATAGAGGTTCTGTAGAGAGGGACAGGAGAGGGACAGGAGAGGGGCAGGAGAGGGGCAGGAGAGGGACAGGAGAGGGACAGGAGAGGGACAGGAGAGGGACATGAGAGGGACAGGAGAGGGACAGGAGAGGGACATGAGAGGGACAGGAGAGGGACAGGAGAGGGACATGAGAGGGACAGGAGAGGGACAGGAGAGGGACAGGAGAGGGACAGGAGAGGGACAGGAGAGGAGACAGCTCTTCATTTAGTTGTGTCGATTAATAAATGTTGAAATGTTGATTCATATAAGGATAGATGACGTGGCAGAGATACTGTTTATATCACACTTACTTTGGCAAGACCAGAATTTGAACGATGAAGATGCAGAGAAAGATGAAGAAAGCGCAGGTGACGTAGTATTTGAATGCGGGCAAAGTAGTCGCTCTGTACTGCAGGGCAAGAAAGACAGACAGACTAACACACCATCTGCAACTAAATGTCTTTCTCTTTACAAGACAAGGGCTTGACTGAAGATATCTGGAGAAATCTTGGGTGAAATCTTACCTCTTTCTCTAATACCTTGTTGTGAAAGAATAATGATATTCTCTGAATGTCCTCTGATTTGAGCCATTGTCTGGAACACAAAGGAGTTTAGACGAGTCTTATTAAACGCTAAAACACAGCTTCCTTTCCAGTCATGAAACCAACTCTAATCACTTACTTTTGGGAATTAATTCCATCAAAAGTTCGAATCATCCTCTCATTGAACTCTTCTTCAAATCTCTTCTTTTGAGATTTGGTTCTTAATAGGAAAACAATGAGAAGAAAATGCAGCAGTTATTCAGCCAGTAGAAACACCTAAGTATCTGAATGAATACCCCATAAATCCAGTTAAAGCATCATAAATCCTGTGGACAGTCATACATTACTGGGTTAACTAACCCAGCTGCGTTGGAGGGATTTCTTAATGTCTGGTTACACGCTGCTCTGTCATACACAGCAAGCTTCAAAGAATTCATATTAAAAACAAAACACTTCTATTCCTTTCTGGACATAAGACAGAACACAAAACTTATTTTGTGATCATAGGATGTGTTTTGTATTAAATACAGTATGAATATGACTGTTTTCAGAGATTAAAAAACACGGGAGAAATTCTGCCAATAGTAATTGTGTTAGAAACAATAATGTTAGAATGTTATCAAATATTTTTTTTACATAACACATTTAATTTCAATAGTTTATTTGATGTGCCTGTAGAGTGTTCTCATAGTAACCACATCCAGTTATCCAACCCCCCCCCCCCAGGATATAAACAACACATGACTCTAACCTCTCAGTTCTCCTCTGGAAATGGTACTGGCCCACTGGCACATCCTGGAAACAGAACACACAAAACTGCTCACTTTGGAACATACATTTATACAGACATATTTTGGAGGGAATTTTCCAGCTCTATTGGACAGTTTTAAGTGAAGTCTGTCAGGAGACAGAGTGTTAGAGAGCGAGAGAGTGAAAGAGAGAGAGAGAGAGAGAGAGAGAGAGAGAGAGAGAGAGAGAGAGAGAGAGATGCTGCTCTACCTGGACTGTCATGCCAATTACAGCATTCGGAAGGAAGAGAGAGGGAGACAAAGAGAGAGAGAGAGAGAGAGAGGTGGAGAGAGGTAGAGAGAGGTAGAGAGAGGTAGAGAGAGGGAGAGAAAAAGAGAGAGAGGTGGAGAGAGACAGAGAGGTAGAGAGAGGTAGAGAGAGGAGGGGAGAGAGGTAGAGAGAGGAGGGGAGAGAGGTAGAGAGACTACTCCCATGGCTGGGCTTTAATCAATTTGATTCCCCAGAGGGAAGTACAGAGAGAGCCATCATGTTGAACACAGAGTTGACTCTGGATCGAGGTCAACCATTCAGAGGGCGAGAGAGGCAGGCAAGACAGAGGAAGACAGAGAGAGACAGAGAGACAGAGAGAGAAATAGAAAGAGATTGAATGAGAGATGCAGCAAAGATCTCTTTTTGTTCTTGCACAGCCTCTGTGACACATTTCCACTGTCACAGTCAAACAACTAAGTTATTTACTTTCTGGTGGTGGGGTCACATGTAATATAATTACACATAAATATAATAACAATGATTATTACACATGAATTAGTACACAACATACAGTAACTAAACAAATCATTGTTTAACAAAATATAAAAAGCATGTTATGAATGAATCACGATAGCATGATGAAGTTTGACTCACAGTAACATGATGAAGTATAGAGTCACGACAGCATGCTGAACTTACAGCCGTGTTGATCTTGCCGTTGTCGTTGGTCATGCTGTCTCGGTGGTGGAGGTTAGCGAAGGGCTTGGCTGCTCCCCAGGACTCCAGGTAGCGCGTCATGCGGACCGAAGCCCTCATCTTGGTCCCGTAAGTGGCGTGACGCGGCGGGTACTGATGCTGAGGGCTGCGGCGCTCCACCTGCTCATCCACACACGAACAGGAGACACGCTCACTGTCACTTCCATGGTTAGTTGTGCGTGTCGCAGTTTAATACTGATATTTTTTTAAATAATACATTTAAGATATACATGAGTACATACATAAAAATCCTATATTAAATAAACATATGAATATGCTTTTTTATTAAATTAGAAGAGTTGTTTGAAACCTCCAGAAGCCTGGCTTGGAGGGTGTTGACTACCTTGGGGTTGATGACCAGGTAGGTGACGACCTTGTGTTCCCTCAGGTAAGGGTCTCTCTCCTGCCCCTCCCCCTCCTCCACCAGGTACGCCCCCTTCAGGTGCTCCAGAGTTACTGAGGAGATGTGCACCCTCCTGCAGTAACAGAACAGTCCTTACTCTGCCTCTCCTGCCAGCCTCCTGTACTAACATCACAGGTGATCAGCTCTGCTTCTGGAAGTGTGTGTTTGGCTTCACCTAGTTCTCTGGAGTTTAGATTTAAAGAAACTGAAGGAAATATCCAAGCACAGTTTGAACACAACATGCACAGCGACTGTTGAAGCGCGCGTTCCACTGTCCTGCATTCAGGTTTTCCAACTGTTAAGTTTTCTAAGGAACCAGGTATCTCAAGGTATACTCTTAATTAGGGGCGATGCAATATTACTGCAGAGATGAAGTATAAACAGAACCTCACATTTACTTACGTATCACTTTGCTTACCCTGGAACTCCGCCAGCCTCCATATGATTGGCCAAGGTGACGTCATGTGACCAGACATCATATTGCCATTTCTGGAGGCCGATGACGCCACACAAGACGTTCCCAGAATGCACTCCGACACGCATGTTGATGTCGACTCCCGTGGCATCTCGAACCTTTCTGTGATAAACCAGACGACA
The DNA here is from genome assembly GCA_030340665.1 of Neosalanx taihuensis. NCBI lineage: Eukaryota > Metazoa > Chordata > Actinopteri > Osmeriformes > Salangidae > Neosalanx > Neosalanx taihuensis. The sequence goes on along the minus strand of CM059294.1, from coordinate 1,224,891 downwards.
TGTTCCGTGAGCCGTGATCTCACTGTAATACTGAGGTCCTATTTGGGGGTATTTCCATTCCACAAGCCATTAATCATGCACCGTAAGTATGAAAACACAATCTGACAATCTATGTGAAGGTTAGATTAGTCACATAACTGTAACAAAACAAAACAAAAAACAAAACAAAGAAAATCAAACAGTAAGATGTTTCTTACATGTAGCGGCTCTAAGCTTGGAAGTTTGTTGTGGTTGTTGTTATTGCTCATTAAGGATCAGGTCAGTCACATGACTCACCAGCTTCTTTCATCTTGTGCAGAGTAACAACCAGTAACATCAGCCTTGCTGTAGCATCCCTCAGAGTAACAACCAGTAACATCAGCCTAGCTGTAGCATCCCTCAGAGTAACAACCAGTAACATCAGCCTTGCTGTAGCATCCCTCAGAGTAACAACCAGTAACATCAGCCTAGCTGTAGCATCCCTCAGAGTAACAACCAGTAACATCAGCCTTGCTGTAGCATCCCTCAGAGTAACAACCAGTAACATCAGCCTTGCTGTAGCATCCCTCAGAGTAACAACCAGTAACATCAGCCTTGCTGTAGCATCCCTCAGAGTAACAACCAGTAACATCAGCCTTGCTGTAGCATCCATCAGAGTAACAACCAGTAACATCAGCCTTGCTGTAGCATCCATCAGAGTAACAACCAGTAACATCAGCCTTGCTGTAGCATCCATCAGAGTAACAACCAGTAACATCAGCCTTGCTGTAGCATCCCTCAGAGTAACAACCAGTAACATCAGCCTTGCTGTAGCATCCATCAGAGTAACAACCAGTAACATCAGCCTTGCTGTAGCATCCATCAGAGTAACAACCAGTAACATCAGCCTTGCTGTAGCATCCATCAGAGTAACAACCAGTAACATCAGCCTTGCTGTAGCATCCCTCAGAGTAACAACCAGTAACATCAGCCTTGCTGTAGCATCCATCAGAGTAACAACCAGTAACATCAGCCTTGCTGTAGCATCCATCAGAGTAACAACCAGTAACATCAGCCTTGCTGTAGCATCCATCAGAGTAACAACCAGTAACATCAGCCTTGCTGTAGCATCCCTCAGAGTAACAACCAGTAACATCAGCCTTGCTGTAGCATCCATCAGAGTAACAACCAGTAACATCAGCCTTGCTGTAGCATCCATCAGAGTAACAACCAGTAACATCAGCCTTGCTGTAGCATCCCTCAGAGTAACAACCAGTAACATCAGCCTTGCTGTAGCATCCATCAGAGTAACAACCAGTAACATCAGCCTTGCTGTAGCATCCATCAGAGTAACAACCAGTAACATCAGCCTTGCTGTAGCATCCATCAGAGTAACAACCAGTAACATCAGCCTTGCTGTAGCATCCCTCAGAGTAACAACCAGTAACATCAGCCTTGCTGTAGCATCCCTCAGAGTAACAACCAGTAACATCAGCCTTGCTGTAGCATCCCTCAGAGTAACAACCAGTAACATCAGCCTTGCTGTAGCATCCCTCAGAGTAACAACCAGTAACATCAGCCTTGCTGTAGCATCCATCAGAGTAACAACCAGTAACATCAGCCTTGCTGTAGCATCCATCAGAGTAACAACCAGTAACATCAGCCTTGCTGTAGCATCCATCAGAGTAACAACCAGTAACATCAGCCTTGCTGTAGCATCCCTCAGAGTAACAACCAGTAACATCAGCCTTGCTGTAGCATCCATCAGAGTAACAACCAGTAACATCAGCCTTGCTGTAGCATCCATCAGAGTAACAACCAGTAACATCAGCCTTGCTGTAGCATCCATCAGAGTAACAACCAGTTACATCAGCCTTGCTGTAGCATCCATCAGAGTAACAACCAGTAACATCAGCCTTGCTGTAGCATCCCTCAGAGTAACAACCAGTAACATCAGCCTTGCTGTAGCATCCATCAGAGTAACAACCAGTAACATCAGCCTTGCTGTAGCATCCATCAGAGTAACAACCAGTAACATCAGCCTTGCTGTAGCATCCATCAGAGTAACAACCAGTAACATCAGCCTTGCTGTAGCATCCATCAGAGTAACAACCAGTAACATCAGCCTTGCTGTAGCATCCCTCAGAGTAACAACCAGTAACATCAGCCTTGCTGTAGCATCCCTCAGAGTAACAACCAGTAACATCAGCCTTGCTGTAGCATCCATCAGAGTAACAACCAGTAACATCAGCCTTGCTGTAGCATCCATCAGAGTAACAACCAGTAACATCAGCCTTGCTGTAGCATCCCTCAGAGTAACAACCAGTAACATCAGCCTAGCTGTAGCATCCATCAGAGTAACAACCAGTAACATCAGCCTTGCTGTAGCATCCATCAGAGTAACAACCAGTAACATCAGCCTAGCTGTAGCATCCATCAGAGTAACAACCAGTAACATCAGCCTTGCTGTAGCATCCATCAGAGTAACAACCAGTAACATCAGCCTTGCTGTAGCATCCCTCAGAGTAACAACCAGTAACATCAGCCTTGCTGTAGCATCCCTCAGAGTAACAACCAGTAACATCAGCCTTGCTGTAGCATCCATCAGAGTAACAACCAGTAACATCAGCCTTGCTGTAGCATCCATCAGAGTAACAACCAGTAACATCAGCCTTGCTGTAGCATCCCTCAGAGTAACAACCAGTAACATCAGCCTTGCTGTAGCATCCATCAGAGTAACAACCAGTAACATCAGCCTTGCTGTAGCATCCATCAGGCTTCTTACTGCCCCAGAGAGCAGAGCTCACAGACAGGATGGGGTTTTAATGGCTGACTTACTTGATGGCTTCACACATGTCCAGGCCCATCTTCACACAGTTGTTGGCATGGTTTGGCAGAGACTCTGGCAGGCCGGACACACAGTAATAACAATCTCCCAGAATCTTGATCCTCATGCACTCATTCTCCTTTGGAAATACAGAGTTGTCATATACAAAAGAAGAGTCCATCATTTATCCTGTTCAAATGTCAAATGATGTCGTAAAACATGCGTTTAAAGCACAGGTGTTAAACTCCAGTCCTTGAGAGCCCACTGTCCTGATGGTTTAAGATGTTTCCCTGCTCCAGCACACCTCCACAGAGCTTGATAACAACCCTTCATTAGAATCAGGTGCTAGAGCAGGGAAACATCTAAAACAGGGAAACATCTAAACCCCCACCCCACACCCCCCACCCCACACCCCACACCCCTGCTTAATCCTGAGTTTTACTGAGGCTGTGAGGAAATGGTTACCTTGGCGATTTGATCAAATTTGCCGAAAAGTTCATTAAGCATGTGGACCAGCTCTCCAGGAGAACAGTCACTAGCCAAACGAGTGAAGCCGACTATATCAGCATAGAGTATACTGGAGGGAGGAAACACAGAGAAACACAGAGAAACACTGAGAAACACAGAGAAACAGAGAAACAGGACTAGTGATGCCTACTAAATGGCTTCATTCCCTTTTACAAGATTACAGAAACACTCCAGTTATATCAGGATTACAGAAACACTCCAGTTACATCAGGATTACAGAAACACTCCAGTTATATCAGGATATCAGAAACACTCCAGTTATATCAGGATTACAGAAACACTCCAGTGCTATCAGGATTACAGAAACACTCCAGTGCTATCAGGATTACAGAAACACTCCAGTGCTATCAGGATTACAGAAACACTCCAGTTATATCAGGATATCAGAAACACTCCAGTTATATCAGGATTACAGAAACACTCTAGTTGTGTTTCCTGTACAGACCTGACGTTGATGTGCCGTTGGACATACAAGTTGTGAAAGTTGTTAGCGTTCTCCACCTGGCCAAAGTTAGGGCCCTGCAGTCTCTGTATGATCTCAGCCTTCATCACTCGAGCGATGTGAGCTGGCAACAAGGACAGCAGGAGACGTTCCTACGACAACACAAACACCTTTTAGTTTAAATGAAGCTGATGGATGAAGAGCAAAGGGCCAGTTATTAACTGACTGTCACAAGGGGCCTTTCTCAGGGGTCAGACGATGAGATCTGATGCTGGTTACCTCATCAGGGTCTACCTGCTGTGGCTGAACTGTAGCTGGACCTGTAGCTTGTTAACCACACAACTGAAGTCTAGTTCACCTTACAGTATTACACTAGGAACAGTCAGGAGGACTGTGTCTCACATGACTATGCTCTATCCTGCCAGCATCTCTTGCCTGGGGTGTGTAAAATAAAATACAATATTTCAGTGCAATGTAATAACTCACTCGATAATACTACATCCCAAAGGTCCATGATGGCTGTGTTTAGTGGATGAGATGCTGCATCGAGCCAGTGTCTGTACAGCTTGGGGGGTTTCAACTGTATAAACATGTACTGGTAATATGTGTGATTTATAAAGTGGTGAGCTCAGTTAGACTGTCTCAGTATTTCACTGGCAGTCTGTTTCAGTATTTCCTCTCAGTGGTAATGACATATTCCTTGGCTGGGTGAGTAAATTTAACTATTTGAAGCTAAATAGTTTTGCCAGACAGATCTATCTCTACAGAGCTATCGGTTTATGAAGTTTTTGGTTGTTTGTTATTCGTTCAAACAGCAGGTTTGAAGACAAACCAGTGAAATAAGACCAAACCTGACCTGCTGTACCTGCTGTACCTGCTGTACCTGACCTGCTGTACCTGCTGTACCTGCTGTACCTGACCTGCTGTACCTGCTGTACCTGCTGTACCTGACCTGCTGTACCTGCTGTACCTGACCTGCTGTACCTGCTGTACCTGACCTGCTGTACCTGACCTGCTGTACCTGCTGTACCTGCTGTACCTGACCTGCTGTACCTGACCTGCTGTACCTGACCTGCTGTACCTGCTGTACCTGCTGTACCTGCTGTACCTGCTGTACCTGACCTGCTGTACCTGACCTGCTGTACCTGCTGTACCTGACCTGCTGTACCTGCTGTACCTGACCTGCTGTACCTGCTGTACCTGCTGTACCTGCTGTACCTGCTGTACCTGACCTGCTGTACCTGACCTGCTGTACCTGCTGTACCTGCTGTACCTGCTGTACCTGACCTGCTGTACCTGCTGTACCTGCTGTACCTGACCTGCTGTACCTGCTGTACCTGCTGTACCTGCTGTACCTGCTGTACCTGACCTGCTGTACCTGCTGTACCTGACCTGCTGTACCTGCTGTACCTGCTGTACCTGCTGTACCTGACCTGCTGTACCTGCTGTACCTGACCTGCTGTACCTGCTGTACCTGCTGTACCTGCTGTACCTGCTGTACCTGACCTGCTGTACCTGCTGTACCTGCTGTACCTGCTGTACCTGACCTGCTGTACCTGCTGTACCTGACCTGCTGTACCTGCTGTACCTGCTGTACCTGCTGTACCTGCTGTACCTGCTGTACCTGCTGTACCTGACCTGCTGTACCTGCTGTACCTGACCTGCTGTACCTGACCTGCTGTACCTGACCTGCTGTACCTGACCTGCTGTACCTGACCTGCTGTACCTGCTGTACCTGACCTGCTGTACCTGCTGTACCTGCTGTACCTGCTGTACCTGACCTGCTGTACCTGCTGTACCTGACCTGCTGTACCTGACCTGCTGTACCTGACCTGCTGTACCTGACCTGCTGTACCTGCTGTACCTGACCTGCTGTACCTGACCTGCTGTACATCACCTTGTAATGACCTCTGTTACTTCTGTTGCCAGTATTACTGTTGCATCATCAGCATGCAGTACTGTCACCCAGACAACATGCTTTTACACACAGCTTCTCATGCTATACTGAACTGTGAGCTCATCAACCACACACCGATATAGCTCTGCGGTGAGAGCTGCAAATGATAAAACCATGCTGGATTCATACATAATCAACCAACAGAGCTTCGAAAAGAGAACGTCACTATCCACTATAGACAGAAATGTAGTGAAAACATTTTTGTAATAATTTTCATGTAATTGAATAGTGACCAGGAAATAACATTGAGTGGTTTGTGGTTCTATTTAAATGAATTGGCAGCTAATTCATCCTCTCTTGATGACTGTCATTGTTGCCAGATTATTGGCCAGCTAAGTGCTGAGTAGGTTAATTGCTTCGCTACAGTAGGTCAACATCACTTCCTGCAATGTCCTGCAGTAAATGTCGGTGTTTTGCACGGCTCATAAATCTAGTACAACCCTTCTGAGACAAAGACGAGCAGAATTCACAGAATTTCGTTCTCATCTATAATTATCTTTGTCTTTCAAGATAAATAAGTTTTACTTTTCGATACTTTCATTATAAGACCAATTTGGCTAAAGGCTGGTCATACTAAAAATGACTGAAAATATCAAATGTGATTTCTACGAGGTGATCATAGCAGAAATGCAGCAGTGTGACGTGTGAGCTTACCTGCTGTCGTTTTTCAAACTCCAGTTTGATGGGGGATCTGATGCAGTTGCAGGTGTCATGGTAGGTCTGTTTCAGAGCCAGCTCCATCAGGTGTTTATGATAAGCTCCAGCCATGTTCCCACAGATGAAGATGATGATGTTGGCCACAATCTAAGAGATAAACAAGCAGAGGGGAGCTCAAAAGGTCCCTGGTGCCCCCTTACTGGTGCCCCCTTACTGGTGCTCCCTTCCTGGTGCCCCCTTCCTGGTGCCCCCTTACTGGTGCTCCCTTACTGGTGCCCCCTTCCTGGTGCCCCCTTACTGGTGCTCCCTTCCTGGTGCCCCCTTCCTGGTGCCCCCTTACTGGTGCTCCCTTCCTAAAGCCCCCTTCCTGGTGCCCCCTTCCTAAAGCCCCCTTCCTGGTGCCCCCTTCCTGGTGCCCCCTTACTGGTGCCCCCTTACTGGTGCTCCCCTGGTGCCCCCTTCCTGGTGCCCCCTTCCTAAAGCCCCCTTCCTGGTGCCCCCTTCCTAAAGCCCCCTTCCTGGTGCCCCCTTCCTGGTGCCCCCTTACTGGTGCTCCTTTCCTGGTGCCCCCTTCCTGGTGCCCCCTTCCTAAAGCCCCCTTCCTGGTGCCCCCTTCCTAGTGCCCCCTTACTGGTGCTCCTTTCCTGGTGCCCCCTTCCTGGTGCCCCCTTACTGGTGCTCCTTTCCTGGTGCCCCCTTCCTGGTGCCCCCTTCCTAAAGCCCCCTTCCTGGTGCCCCCTTCCTGGTGCCCCCTTACTGGTGCTCATTTCCTGGTGCCCCCTTCCTGGTGCCCCCTTCCTAAAGCCCCCTTCCTGGTGCCCCCTTCCTGGTGCTCCTTTCCTGGTGCCCCCTTCCTGGTGCCCCCTTCCTAAAGCCCCCTTACTGGTGCCCCCTTCCTAAAGCCCCCTTCCTGGTGCTCCCCTGGTCCCCCCTTCCTAAAGCCCCCTTCCTGGTGCCCCCTTCCTGGTGCCCCCTTCCTGGTGCCCCCTTACTGGTGCTCCCCTGGTTCCCCCTTCCTAAAGCCCCCTTCCTGGTGCCCCCTTCCTAAAGCCCCCTTCCTGGTGATTCCACACTAGCAAAAGTAAAAGTGCCCTTTTAAATGCCCCTATGGTAGACTAAAGATGATGAATAAAAGTAGATAGGTTTAAACACCTGATATTTTGTTATATATTCTATAATGACTAACCTAGGTGTATATGAGATTAGCAATTTTTTGGGGTGGCTTGTCTTTGTTGCTGGGGGGGCAGCTGCCCCCCCCAGCCCCCCATCCTCACCCCTAGGATCAGCCGGTGCTTGACTGACTGAGTCAAAGGCCTTTAGTGTGAGGTGTGAAGCACACTTCAGACCTAAGCTCCTTTGACACTTAAACAAGGGCAGAGACAGAAATAGCAGAACACGACACGCTCACACTCTCTCTCACACCCTCTCTCACCCGGATGGACCGCTTCTATGAATTCTGAACACCAGCTGTTCTGCCCGTTAAAAAAAAGAACGTTCTAGGACACTCGATGTTTAAGTGAAATAGAATCACGTCAATACTGATAAGATATTCAAAAACATTGAGCAGTATCCATACATGCATGCAGTGGACAGGAAAGAGGACATGTAGTAGCTCAGTGGAAGAGCATTTGTCTTGTGATATAATTATTACTGAAAGGGTTGGCGTTGGGGTCAGGGTTATATTACTGATGGATAAATATAAATGTGCTAAAACAGACTGCCAATCAAGAGGTTGCAGGTTCAAATCCCCCTCTGTTAATAACAGTATCTGTTAAATAAACACATCAGAGTGATCAGGTTTAAAGGAGAACCCAACGGTTCTAACAGGGTTTGTGTCACGTTCTACCACCTGAACCATACACAGAGACATGTGACTGGTTACCACGGGAACCAACCGAGCAGCCGCCACTGACCAGGGAGACAACCAATCAGAAAGCTGCGGAGCAGGAAGTCCCTTGGAGCATGTTGTGCTTGCTGCGTACCTGCCAGGCCAGAGACTTCCTGTCGTTGGTGGAGGCTGACAGGCAGGCTCCCAGCACCAGTGTGTGGGAGGAGGAGGTGAGGGTGCTGGCCAGGACCGCACCCCGCATGGAGAAGGGAAGCATGGTGTAGACCACGAACACGATGAACAGGAAGAAGGACACCTGGGGACAGAGGACACACCTTAACACACTGGGTCACTGAGGACAGAGGACACCTTAACACCCTGGGTCACTGAGGACAGAGGACACACCTTAACACCCTGGGTCACTGAGGACAGAGGACACACCTTAACACCCTGGGTCACTGAGGACAGAGGACACCTTAACACCCTGGGTCACTGAGAACAGAGGACACACCTTAACACCCTGGGTCACTGAGGACAGAGGACACACCTTAACACACTGGGTCACTGAGGACAGAGGACACACCTTAACACCCTGGGTCACTGAGGACAGAGGACACACCTTAACACCCTGGGTCACTGAGGACAGAGGACACCTTAACACCCTGGGTCACTGAGAACAGAGGACACACCTTAACACCCTGGGTCACTGAGGACAGAGGACACCTTAACACCCTGGTCACTGAGGACAGAGGACACCTTAACACCCTGGGTCACTGAGGACAGAGGACACCTTAACACCCTGGGTCACTGAGGACAGAGGACACCTTAACACACTGGGTCACTGAGGACAGAGGACACCCCTTAACCTTATGCTGCTATGCAACATGGTACTTTACCCATGTTCAATCTTTACCCATCTATAGATACACAGTGCAGTGATTCAGAGCCAGCTATAGACACACAGTTCTGTTTTATTGCTATAAAAAACATGTGGGTTGACATTTTAAATGTGCTGTATAAATAAGTATGATTACAATGCTAATTGGCAATGCTAATTTGATCAATCTAAAGGAAGAATGTTTCTACCAGACAGTAGTTATATAGTTCAGTCATATTAGTAGAGTCCCACAAGGTACTCAGCATGTAAACACACAGACATGACAAAGGAAGATAAATGAAGAACACATTCAAGAAAGAAGTTGGCTACAGATCAAATTACTATTTTAAAATTAAAATCACAATGAGCACATGTTTAGCTGCTGTTCCAGTTAAGCTCCCAGGTAATCTGTCATTAAAGCACAAAAGAAAGTCACAATTAAAAATAAAAATCTAATATATCTGGACACCGGGGTAACCGGGGCAGTGTTGCTAAGGAGGTTCTTTGTGTCGGCACAGACATTGTCAAAGTCATTGGTAAGGAACAGGAATGTCTTTTGTTAGATGTCAACATTAGAAAGGAGTCGTTCCTGATCTCTAAGGCGCCTCACAGCACTAAGAGCTCCCAGTGTGTTGCTATGAGAGCTGTGTTCAGTCATTATCCAGACCTGTAGACCCTGGAGCTGAGATGTGTGGCTCTGTCTGGTAGAAGAAGATTCCTTAATCCTCTGGTAAATAACCCCCCTATCCCTGTGTACACTTTCTAATCTGTTACCTCGCACCCTTACCCTCGTGTGGTTTGCGAGACTGTGTGCCGTTGATACGAAGGAGTTTCCCTCGGGATCAATAAAGTAATCTGAATCTGAATCTGAATAAACCGCTTCAACCATCCTGCTTCTGATCCATGTTGTTCCGTTCATGCTACATGCATGACACGTGTGTTTCTTTTAGAACAAAGTGTTTTTACTTAATGAAGACAAACATAACGTAGTGTTTGATTCCCAAAGTGGGCTTTTAAAACCATGCATGACAAACGAAGCCTTATTAACTGAATCCTAAGTTAAAGGAAATATAAAATCTAAAAGTTACGTTGTTCCTCTTCAAACCATGGAGAGGATTGTAATTACTGCCAAATATCATTTAACAATACAGATTGTATTTTCTGGTTGCTGGCCTCCATTACATTGGACTGAAATCCAACGCTGGTAACTGAATTATGTGACTACACAGTACGAATACAGAGTGAATTATCTTGTATTTTTAGCACTAATGCAGTAACACAAGAGCATGCGCCGCAGTACAGACACATCCAGTAAATAAGAAAAGCTTCCAGCCCATTAAGTGGGGCAGCTTTGTGTTGCTGTATGAAAGCCTTGCTGCTGGATGAGCTCTGGGTTCTAATGACCAGAGAACAACAACAAACATCCTCTCCAGTGTTCTCAGTCAACCAGGTAGGAAGGATATGTTGGTGTCTGGTTATGTTATAGGGTGTCATATAACATACTAACATGTATGTTAAGTTAGTATGTTAGGATCTTGGCTATTGAGTTGATCCCTTAACTTTCATGTGTGGTCATTAAAGCTGGGCTTGATGAGCACACATGAAGCTGAGGTTTGTGTTGATGTACAGTTGTGTGCTGGTGTGAAGCTCAGTAGTGCAAGGGGAATATCAGGGTGACATCACCTTTACACTGAGGCAACATGATGATGATGATCTTATCACCATGTTTCTCAATTCTCCTTCCTTTCTCCCTCTTTTTCTCCCCACTCCCTCTCTCTCTTCTCTGCCTCTCCCCCTGTCCCTCTCTCCCCCCTCCCTATCCCCTCCCCTCTCCCCTGTCCCTCTCTCCCCCCTCCCCTCTCCCCTGTCCCTCTCTCCCCCCTCCCCTCCCCTCTCCCCTGTGTCTCTGGGTGATTTCTGCCTGTGACCCCAGCAGATGTTAGCTGGCTGAGCCAGAGTCTTCTCCTGCAGTCCATCCCATAATACGGCACTAATGGCCTCTCACTAAAGAGGAATTTGCCATTTTTCTCTGATGCTGAAGGTGTCATGGTGTCCAGAGGGAGTGTGTTAGAACATCAGACAGCATCCTGGTGGCACCTGCTAGTTTGTCCATGACCATGTGGACAGGGCTGTAGCTATGAAACAGCTGAAGTTCGGAGAGGAGAAACAGACTAACCTGATCTAAAGATCTGAATGTAAAAAATAATCTCTGAGGTATCATGCTCCCCCTGTGCGGGGTGTCTGGTCCCTCCCTGAACCCCCCCTGCAGTCTGGGGTCCTCTGGCCGAGAGGCTCAGCATGGTGCAGTCTGCCTGCCTGAGATAAGCAGCTCCCCCCTGCAGTCACACACAGAGGCCTGGTGGGGGAGCGGATCAGCATCACATTGATTTCACATGGACCTGGGAAGAGTCCTCCATATGTGGACTGGCAGACAGGATGCAGTGATCAGGTGAACCCTGTGTTCCCCTGCCAGCCCGTTTATAGAGCGCCTTCCACAGTTTGACACTGGTTCGTAAATATATATAATATATATGTATATATATATATATATATATATATTTGTCGAATATGAGGAATATTGTAAATGTGAAATGCTTACCATCACCTTTACTATTCTTCTGTGAAGACTTGAAATCGATACTTTTTGATGAATGATTGCGTGACTCTATCTGCCAATGTGCCTCAGATCCATCCAAGACAGAATGTGTGGACACATTCTTGTAATGTTTGTTGTTTTTTTTATTTGTTCGTTTTTAACTCGATCTGTTATTCAATCAAAGAATCAGCACCATCCTGTGAACACAATGCTTTCACAACATCTCATACTGAAGGACAAAGTCATTGACTGATATAATTGACCTGGATAAGTGAGTCAACTTTATGTTGAACATACAACCCTAATCCCAACCTTAGAACATGACATACTCAGTAGAATATGAAGGTCAGTATGTCATACTGACCTTCAGAGCTGCTTCTCCTCCATATTCACACATGAGGATGCAATGTTTAAAGATTCTTCCTGATAGAGGTGGACTGGTGTTAATGAATAAACTATAGATGACCCAATCACAGGCTCCTCTTTACTGTTACCTCAGGATCAGCTCCAATGTATTGACCTTAGGTACTGGATAAGAAACATCACCTTGAACTGATACTCAGGCTTTGTATTCTATATTTGCCTTAGATAACGTTTAAAATACTCAGTTCAAGAGGTAAATCCTCATGAAAGTATTTGTTGACCACCGATTAATGTTATATCAGTTGATGCAGGGTCTCTACACTAAAGAATATTCCACCAGAGCAGTTGATGTTACTGAGGAGCGTGTGTCTGTAACACCAGATCACAGAAACCAGGTGTCTCTCTCTCAGACCAGGTGTCTCTCTCAGACCAGGTGACTCTCTCAGACCAGGTGTCTCTCTCAGACCAGGTGTCTCTATCAGACCTGACCAGGTGTCTCTCTCAGACCAGGTGTCTCTCTCAGACCAGGTGTCTCTCTCTCAGACCAGGTGACTCTCTCAGACCAGGTGTCTCTCTCAGACCAGGTGTCTCTCTCTCAGACCAGGTGACTCTCTCAGACCAGGTGTCTCTCTCAGACCAGGTGTCTCTATCAGACCAGACCAGGTGTCTCTCTCAGACCAGGTGTCTCTCTCAGACCAGGTGTCTCTCTCTCAGACCAGGTGTCTCTCTCTCAGACCAGGTGTCTCTCTCAGACCAGGTGTCTCTCTCAGACCAGGTGACTCTCTCAGACCAGGTGTCTCTCTCAGACCAGGTGACTCTCTCAGACCAGGTGTCTCTCTCTCAGACCAGGTGTCTCTCTGAGACCAGGTGTCTCTCTCTCAGACCAGGTGTCTCTCTGAGACCAGGTGTCTCTATCAGACCAGACCAGGTGTCTCTATCAGACCAGACCAGGTGACTCTCTCAGACCAGGTGTCTCTCTCAGACCAGGTGTCTCTCTCAGACCAGGTGACTCTCTCAGACCAGGTGTCTCTCTCTCAGACCAGGTGTCTCTCTGAGACCAGGTGTCTCTCTCTCAGACCAGGTGTCTCTCTGAGACCAGGTGTCTCTCTCTCAGACCAGGTGTCTCTCTGAGACCAGGTGTCTCTCTGAGACCAGGTGTCTCTCTCTCAGACCAGGTGACTCTCTCAGACCAGGTGTCTCTCTCAGACCAGGTGTCTCTCTCAGACCAGGTGACTCTCTCAGACCAGGTGTCTCTCTCTCAGACCAGGTGTCTCTCTGAGACCAGGTGTCTCTATCAGACCAGACCAGGTGTCTCTATCAGACCAGACCAGGTGACTCTCTCAGACCAGGTGTCTCTCTGAGACCAGGTGTCTCTATCAGACCAGACCAGGTGTCTCTATCAGACCAGACCAGGTGTCTCTCTCTCTCTCAGACCAGGTGTCTCTCTCAGACCAGGTGTCTCTCTCTCAGACCAGGTGACTCTCTCAGACCAGGTGTCTCTCTCTCAGACCAGGTGTCTCTCTCAGACCAGGTGTCTCTCTGAGACCAGGTGTCTCTCTCTCAGACCAGGTGTCTCTCTCAGACCAGGTGTCTCTCTCTCAGACCAGGTGTCTCTCTGAGACCAGGTGTCTCTATCAGACCAGACCAGGTGTCTCTCTCAGACCAGGTGTCTCTCTCAGACCAGGTGTCTCTCTGAGACCAGGTGACTCTCTCAGACCAGGTGTCTCTCTCTCAGACCAGGTGTCTCTCTGAGACCAGGTGACTCTATCAGACCAGGTGTCTCTCTCTCTCTCAGACCAGGTGTCTCTCTCTCAGACCAGGTGTCTCTCTCTCAGACCAGGTGTCTCTCTCAGACCAGGTGTCTCTCTCTCAGACCAGGTGTCTCTCTCTCAGACCAGGTGTCTCTCTCAGACCAGGTGTGTCTCTCTCAGACCAGGTGTCTCTCTGAGACCAGGTGACTCTCTCAGACCAAGTGTCTCTCTCAGACCAGGTGTCTCTCTCTCAGACCAGGTGTCTCTCTCTCAGACCAGGTGTCTCTCTCAGACCAGGTGATATCAGGCTTGAAGCCTTGGAGGAGAGACACAAACTGTCAACAGCAGGTAGCATTATCTGACACTAACAGTGCTACGTCAGTGTCCATGCTGGTCAAACCCGTGTCCAGCAGCGTGGGAGGGGCAGTAGACTCACCTGGTCCCAGGGGCTGAGGATGCCACCAAAAAACATGAAGAGGTAACCCATGGCAACCAGGCACGCCCAGATGGCCAGGGAGAAGACGTGCAGGAGCTTCTTGAAGACGGACTCGATGCAGACCAGCACGAACACGCTGAGGAAGAGGGCCAGAGCGGTGGGGACCGTGATGATGAAGGTGATGTGGTCCTCCATGTCCTGAAGGAATCAGCACAAGCACAGCTCAGAGGAAACACTCCTGACCTGGAAGTGATCCTACTGACCATGTTAACAATATCTGTTTCAAGAACGTTAGGAGAACAATCTTTTGAAACTCATTTGAAACCGTTCATTATAGTGTAATTAAAGATGTTATTAATTTAGCATTGACATGATTAGGATGAATTGCAAAACATCCCTTCAATGAACACAACTGCATATAATTGAACATATAATTGAACAAAATAAGCATAGACTTATTGAGCATTCCAACCAGGAATAGCATAAGGCCTCCCAACATTATCTACCTAACTATCAGTTTACGAAACTTTTGATAAAATCCCAATTAAAAACATTACATCACAACTTTGTACTTTAAGTACTTTTCAGTGGTAGAACATGGGGATGAGGTACAGCTCAGTGGTAGAACATGGGGATGAGGTACAGCTCAGTGGTAGAACATGGGGATGAGGTACAGCTCAGTGGTAGAACATGGGGATGAGGTACAGCTCAGTGGTAGAACATGAGGATGAGGTACAGCTCAGTGGTAGAACATGGGGATGAGGTACAGCTCAGTGGTAGAACATGGGGATGAGGTACAGCTCAGTGGTAGAACATGAGGATGAGGTACAGCTCAGTGGTAGAACATGGGGATGAGGTACAGATCAGTGGTAGAACATGGGGATGAGGTACAGCTCAGTGGTAGAACATGAGGATGAGGTACAGCTCAGTGGTAGAACATGGGGATGAGGTACAGATCAGTGGTAGAACATGGGGATGAGGTACAGATCAGTGGTAGAACATGGGGATGAGGTACAGCTCAGTGGTAGAACATGAGGATGAGGTACAGCTCAGTGGTAGAACATGAGGATGAGGTACAGATCAGTGGTAGAACATGGGGATGAGGTACAGATCAGTGGTAGAACATGAGGATGAGGTACAGATCAGTGGTAGAACATGGGGATGAGGTACAGATCAGTGGTAGAACATGGGGATGAGGTACAGATCAGTGGTAGAACATGGGGCTGCAGATCACAGTTTCAAATCAAATGTGTCATTTGGATAAATGCAGCTGCTAAACGAACACATTATTAATAGGGTGAGAAATTATTAATAGATGGAGAGAGGATGGAGAAACAAAGAGAGGGAGAAGGAGAGAGAGAGAGAGAGAGAGAGAAAAAGGAGGGGAGAGATAAAGAGAAACAGATAGAGGGAGAGAGAGTGGGAGGGATGGGGGGAGACAGGATTCTAGCAGGTCAGCATGAAGGATGAAGAGAGAAAGAGAGGATAATGAGATATAGTGGGTCAATGGGAAACAGTACTAACACAGAACTTGAATGACAGGCAGGGAGTCGTTAGGGAGACACAGACAGAGAGAGAGAGACTTCACCCCTTGTCAGCCTTCATCATTACTGACAGAGAAACAGCAGCAAGGAGAGAGGAAGAGAGAGAGACAGCAAGAGAGAGAGAGAGGAGAGAGAGAAAGATACAAGGAGAGACACAAAACTAGGGAGAGCGAGAGAAAGGGCCGGGGAGAAAGAGAGAGGGAGGGAGAGAGAGAGGAGGGAGAGAGACAGAGAGACAGAGAGAGAGGTAGACAGAGAATGAGGGAGATAGAGAGAGAGAAAGAGAGAGAGAGAGAGAGAGAGAGAGAGAAAGAGAGAGAGAGAGAGAGAGAGAGAGAGAAGTAGATAGAGAGAGAGAGAGAGAGAGAGAGAGAGAGGTAGATAGAGAGTGATGGAGACAGAGAGATAGAGTACTCCCATGACTGGGATTTGATCGATGGTGTAAGAGCAGCTCCAGAGGGGATCCAGAGTCCAGAGACAGCCCGGCATGTTGAACACAGAGAGTCGACTCTGGATCGAGGTCAACCATACAGAGGGCGAGAGAGGCAGGCAAACTGCACCACTCTCTCCACTGGGAGGTGTAACTACCACAGTAACAGCCCCTCATAGTGCAGTGTTCATGCTGTGGTTCTATAGCTGCCTGAGTCACCAGTCATTCATTATCTCAGCCTCTTAAAATGTTTCCTGCAAAATCTAAGTATATGAACAGCTCAATGCAATGATGTATTCTTAAATTGCTTTAAGGGCATTGGCAGTCATAACAGGACAAAAATGGATGACTAGAAAATCTTAAGTATTTGAAAGTATTATTTACATACTGGAAGTATTTAAATGTATTTATAAAAGTTGAACATCTGATTTCAAAAAGTCTAAGTAGCATCCAATGGGAATCAAGATATCATTTTATATTGTAAATAGTTACATCACACTTTATCTGGCACAGCTGGCACAGTGTGTATTTTCTAGAATAGAACCGCTCTCTATCCATCTTCAGTTCTTGGTACAAAAATTTACGAATCTTTATGATACCAAAATCTTTCAAATCTACCAAATAAAATTAAGAGATTCTCCTGAGAAAAACATGAAAGAAGCAGCCAGATCCCTTTTCTAATGACATCATATCATATATTACTACATTATTACTACACTACTGTTTCACATATTACTACAGTACTGCTTCATACTGAGATCGTATTGAATATTACTACAGTATTACTACACTACTGTTTATAATGAAATCATTATATTTTACTACAGTATTACTACAGTTCTGCTTCATAACGAGATCATTGTATATTACTAAAGTATTACTACAGTACTACTTCATAATGATATCTTTATATATTACTACAGTACTGTTAATTATGAGATCAATATATATTACTAAAGTACTACTTCATAAAGAGATCATCATATATTACTACAGTACTGTTAATTATGATATCATTATATATTACTACAGTACTACTTCATAAAGAGATCATTATATATTACTACAGTACTGTTAATTATGATATCATTATATATTACTACATTACTACTTCATAAAGAGATCATTATATATTACTACAGTACTGTTAATTATGATATCATTATATATTACTACATTACTACTTCATAAAGAGATCATTATATACTACTACAAAGGTCTCACAGTACAGTTCCCATATGAAGGCAACACAAAGCAAGTATCGCTCTAAGCCGGCAAGACTCACTCCCCCATGCTTACAAACAACAACAAACCCCTCTCCCCCTCCCTCCTCCCTCCCCCCCTCTCCCCCTCCCTCCCCCCCCCTCTCTCCCCCCAGCCTCCCCTCCCCCCAGCCCCCCCTCAGCAGTAATGCTCACCAGCCCCCCCTCAGCAGTGATGCTCACCAGCCCCGCAGTGAAGAACAGCACCAACAGGGCGACACAGGCTCCCATGACGATGAGCAGGAGGAACACCATCAGCGGGTGCTGCTGGCTCATGCAGCAGTACGACTCGTACAGCCAGCCTGGCGCTCTGCTCCCGCCTGCCCCCGCCACGCTTGGGGGGAGGGACAGGGGAGGGATGGGGGAGGGACAGGAGGGGTGGGGGAGGGACAGGGGAGGGATGCGGGGAGGGACAGGAGGGGTGGGGGGAGGGACAGGGGAGGGATGGGTCAGGGGAGGGCAGGGACAGGAGAGGTGCAGGGGAGGGGGAGGAGGGGTGGTTTGTGAGGGTGAAGGTGCAGCAGTGGACCCCAAGCCCACCCCAGCAGCCTCCAGAAGGCTGTTCTGCAGCACTGTGCCGGGGGGGGGCTCACAGGGTTCGATTTGTACTACTTTTGTTTACTAAATGGTTTTAATACAAGACAGTAGACTAAGGATCCTTCAGTCAGTTGTAAAAGAGGCGTGTCTTAGTGACCATCAGCCAAGGAGGGACACTTTAGTCCCAAAGGACTTGATAAGAAATCCTGTGTTAAATCTCGTCAACACAACACAACCTGCCACAGCAGGCCTGTATATATCTGTTACTGCTGTTACTGGTGTGTGCCAACTACTTTTCAAAGGATTCTGACCTGGACAGCTATCTCAGTCTGATGACAAACTTTCAATAATTTTATGTGAACATTGAGCCTATCTTAACAATTTCCAATAATTCTGCAAATCTGTAAATACGTTACGTTTTATATTGGTTTGTACTTTGAACAGGATCCTGTGAAATATTTGACAGTTTAGGAGTTACAAGGAAGGTTTTATGGTGATAATGATGGGGTTTGATTCACACTGGTACTTCTTGAAAGAGCTGCTATGATTTATAAAGAGTTTATAACATTTAAAATCACCTGGTGCCAAATGATACGTACACATGCTTCATTTTATATATCACAGTGAAGTAAAACAACAAAGAATGTAAAGACCAAGTCATGCTTGAGCCAAGGAACTTTAGAGCCAAAGGATCGAGTCCTTTATAAAGGAGAGAAGAATTCTGCTTTTCCACAGGAAGTCTCTCTACCAGCTGCATCACAAGGACTGGAAACTGAAGTGGTTTAGTGTGTGGAGTGTGTGGAGTGTGTGGAGTGTGTGGGGGGTGTGGGGTGTGTGGGGTGTGTGGGGTGTGTGGAGTGTGTGGAGAGTGTCTGTGAGCTGCAGGCTCAGCCAGGTAGAGTCAGCCTGGTGGAGTCAGTTAGGTGGAGGCAGCCAGGTGGAGGCAGCCAGGTAGAGTCAGCCAGGTAGAGTCAGCCTGGTGGAGTCAATTAGGTGGAGGCAGCCAGGTGGAGGCAGCCAGGTAGAGTCAGCCAGGTAGAGTCAGCCTGGTGGAGTCAATTAGGTGGAGGCAGCCAGGTAGAGTCAGCCAGGTAGAGGCAGCCTGGTGGAGTCAGCCTGGTGGAGTCAGTTAGGTGGAGGCAGCCAGGTAGAGTCAGCCAGGTGGAGGCAGCCAGGTAGAGTCAGCCAGGTAGAGGCAGCCTGGTGGAGTCAGTTAGGTAGAGTCAGCCAGGTAGAGGCAGCCTGGTGGAGTCAGTTAGGTAGAGTCAGCCAGGTAGAGTCAGCCAGGTAGAGGCAGCCTGGTGGAGTCAGTTAGGTAGAGTCAGCCAGGTAGAGTCAGCCAGGTAGAGGCAGCCAGGTAGAGTCAGCCAGGTAGAGTCAGCCAGGTAGAGTCAGCCAGGTAGAGTCAGCCAGGTAGAGTCAGCCAGGTAGAGTCAGCCTGGTAGAGTCAGTTTCCTCCAGATCAGCTTCATACAGTGAAAGCCTCATGACTCTGCAGGGTGGAATGTGACTCCCTGTATCTCCCACTGCATCAGTGAAGCTGTGAGCTTGGAGGATCACAGATAACAGGAAGGATCCTAACGGCTTCTCTGAACAAGAAAATAATATGATGTCGTGTTTCCAGTAGAGTAAATGAACATCAGTAATATTCTTCCATTAGTCAGCCATCTCCAGCTGTGTGTGATTAATCCTGTAGATATTAGGGGAAGTAGCCAAGTATATTTTTGATATGTCTGTTTTTTCTGATCTTTAAGGAAATAAAATGGTTTAGTATTATTTGGACTACTTGTCCTTTTCTGTACCATCTCAACCTCTGGGGGGGTCAGATGGCTTAGTGGTTAAGGCGTTGGCCTCATGATCCGAAGGTTGTGAGATCGAGCCCCAGCTGTGGCTATGTGATGTTGTGTTCTTGGGCAAGGCACTTCACCCTACTTGCCTCAGGGAGAATGTCCCTGTACTTACTGTAAGTCGCTTTGGATAAAAGCGTCTGCTAAATGAATAAATAGATCCTCAAACTAGAAAACTGTTCTAATGGGATATTTTCCACTTATCAACCAATCATATGATCCCCTTTGATCCCATGCTGCTGAGCCTGGCATTGAGCTGTTCTACTGAAGGAAACATCTAGAACATGCAGGAGGCTCACATTCAGTCTGTTAGCAGAAGCTCTTATCCAGAGTGTCCTAGTTACCCCAGACTCACTGTTACCCCCCAATCCTAGTTACCCCAGACTCAGTTACCCCCCCAATCCTAGTTACCCCAGACTCACTGTTACCCCCCAATCCTAGTTACCCCAGACTCAGTTACCCCCCCCAATCCTAGTTACCCCAGACTCAGTTACCCCCCCCAATCCTAGTTACCCCAGACTCACTGTTACCCCCCAATCCTAGTTACCCCAGACTCACTGTTACCCCCCAATCCTAGTTACCCCAGACTCAGTTACCCCCCCCAATCCTAGTTACCCCAGACTCACTGTTACCCCCCAATCCTAGTTACCCCAGACTCACTGTTACCCCCCACCCCTAGTTACCCCCCACCCCTAGTTACCCCAGACTCAGTTACCCCCCCACCCCTAGTTACCCCAGACTTACAGTGACCCCCCCACCCCTAGTTACCCCAGACTCACAGTTACCCCCCACTCCTAGTTACCCCCCCACCCCTAGTTACCCCAGACTCACAGTTACCCCCCCACCCCTAGTTACCCCCCCACTCCTAGTTACCCCAGACTCACAGTTACCCCCCCACCCCTAGTTACCCCAGACTCACTGTTACCCCCCTCCCCTAGTTAACCCCCCACCCCTAGTTACCCCAGACTCACTGTGCTTGAAAAAGATGCTGTGGTAGTGAGTTATGTCTAAACGTCTTGCCAGAGCCAAGTTCAATATTGATTCTTCAGGCTGTTGCAGCGTTCAAACCAAGATGGCACATTCTTCACACCCTGCTGACAGATGGCAGGACATTCCTCTGTAATGTGGCTGCCCCTGTTAAACTCACTGGACAGAGTACAGCTTCTAATCGGCCCACAATCCCTTTCTGTTAATCCGCACTGTATTTACACACACAAAACTCTCTGTTCTCCCTCTCACTCTCAATCTATCGACTCCCTCTGTCTCTCTCCCTTCATCTTTCTAGACCCTGTCTCACTCACTTAAACCTGTCTTTCCCCCTACGTCTCTCCCTGTCCCCCCCTCCATCTTTCCCTCTCCCATTCCATAGATCTCTCTCCTCTCTCTCCTTCTCCATCTCTCTCTCCTTCTCCATCTCTCTCTCCTTCTCCACCTCTCTCTACTTCTCCATCTCTCTCCTTCTCTCTCTCCTTCTCCATCTCTCTCTCCTTCTCCATCTCTCTCCATACTCCCACCTCAGTCTAATCGGAGGCGGCATGTTAAGCCTGCTTCCCCCCCCCCTGGTTTGACCTTTGACCCTCCAGGTTAAAGCCAAATCCAGCACAGTTATGTCACATCTGGGGCAGGAACTTTAAAATGAGTTACTTAACTTTTAACAGAGCCAACTTTCACACATGGAGGTGACTAATGTGACTGTTAAGCAATCATCAAGGATTGAATAATTTAATAATATTGAAAAGTCCACTAGTTCAGCTTGAGTCAGCTGGCTGAGCAATCAGAGAGTCAGGCTAGTATTCAGAATGTTGCTGTTGGTTCGATTCCCGGCTGTGCCAGATGATGTTGTGACACTTCACCCTACTTGCCTCAGGTGGGACTGTCCCTGTTACTGAGCTCTAGAATCACATCATCATTACCCAGCATGCATCTCAGAGGACATCATGATAACCATCCTGCCACCACGACAGAAATCACCCCACTAAAGGTTCTTTTACTGAACCCCATGATAAGACTCCAGTCTAGAGCACATATACCAGCATGTAATACCAGTTATACCAGCATGTAATACCAGTTATACCAGCATGTAATACCAGTTATACCAGCATGTAATACCAGTTATACCAGCATGTAATACCAGTTATACCAGCATGTAATACCAGTTATACCAGCATGTAATACCAGTTATACCAGCATGTAATACCAGTTATACCAGCATGTAATACCAGTTATACCAGCATGTAACAATACCAGTTATACCAGCATGTAATACCAGTTATACCAGCATGTAATACCAGTTATACCAGCATGTAATACCAGTTATACCAGCATGTAATACCAGTTATACCAGCATGTAACAATACCAGTTATACCAGCATGTCATACCAGTTATACCAGCATGTCATACCAGTTATACCAGCATGTAATATCAGTTATACCAGCATGTAATACCAGTTATACCAGCATGTCATACCAGTTATACCAGCATGTAACAATACCAGTTATACCAGCATGTAATACCAGTTATACCAGCATGTAACACTACCAGTTATACCAGCAAGTAACAATACCAGTTATACCAGCATGTAATACCAGTTATACCAGCATGTAACAATACCAGTTATACCAGCATGTCATACCAGTTATACCAGCATGTCATACCAGTTATACCAGCATGTAATACCAGTTATACCAGCATGTAATACCAGTTATACCAGCATGGAACAATACCAGTTATCAGACCCATTGATGACCGCATGAGTCCATAAAGAGAACTCACTTCCTCAGTGTTGGACAGCTTCAGGTCCACCTTCATCACAGAACAGAAGGATTCACTGAGGATCATCTCTCATCATCTGACAGTTTAATGTTGGACCATCAAACTGGATCAGCCCAGACATACGAAGCATCCATTTCATTAGAACAACATGACATCTTCTCTGGAGACATTTTTAAATGACATTCCCCTGGTCACCAGGTGACCCCCAGGTGACCACCAGGTGACCCCCAGGTGACCCCCAGGTGACCCCCAGACAGGATCCATCCCAACCTTTTATCGGTTATTTCCATGGCGACGAGTGTTCAGTGTGGCTGATGTTTCCTGGACAGCCGCAGCGACTAGCGACACCAACTGTGTGGAAATCAAACCCATCTCTTTCATTGGACAGTTCATTCAGAGAGGTCAAAGCCTTGGCCAATCACAGGGCTACCTTTAACCTAAGACACTGCAGACCGGTCAATACGGACCAATCAGGTGCAGTACTGGATGGTCACATGACGTTGGCAACATTTAACAGACAAACAAAAGAAAAGGCAACAAGGAGAGAAACAGGATAAACAGTGAGTGTTCCCTTGGGGTTCTGCTGTGTGGACACAGCAGCATGGAGATGTGCTCCCATGTCTGTAGCGGTGGGGTTCCACGGTTCTATGTGGAACGGGGTGTTCCGGTGGGTTCTGTGGACAGGGTAGCGCCTGTCCTCGCCAGTGGAGCGTCTGTGTGGAGAGCAGCTGGCCAGTGGCACTGAGTCTCTGCATGGTATGGTACAGCAAGTGAGCCTGACCTGGCCCCGCCCCCTCCCTCCCCCCTCCCTCCCCCCCTCCCTCCTCCTGCAGACAGGCTCAGTACAGACTCCAGGCCCGCTGATGATGGGGGAAGAGCGAGGAGGAGGAGGTGTGGGCGGGGCCTAGCTGCTTCCCACACACACACATTCAGTCCATCTTCTCCTTCTGAACCAGCTTGGGCGCGTCCACGAAGTCTCGTCCGTTGAAGAGGATCACCCCCCCGGTCACCACGCTGGCCGAGCCCCAGAACAAAACATAGGCCAGAGTCTCTGTCCATGTCTCACCTGGGGGGGGGGGGGGGGGGGGGAGGGAGGGAGGGAGGGAGGGAGGGAGGGAGAGAGGGGAGGGGGGGGGCACAGTCAGGCTACTGGGGCTCAAGATGATCTTCATAAGCATGTGTGCTTGGAGATCACTGTATGTGTGTGTGTGTGTGTGTGTGTGTGTGTGTGTGTGTGTGTGTGTGTGTGTGTGTGTGTGTGTGAGAGAGCTCTGCATGTGTATGAAGTCAGGTCATCTTACCAGCCATCAGCAGGCAGATGATACACATGGAGAACGCTACCACCATGATGATGGGCAACTGGAGGAGAGGAGGAGGAGAGAGGAGAGGGGGAGAGGAGGAGAGGGGGAGAGGAGGAGAGGGGGAGAGGAGGAGAGGAGGAGGAGGAAGAGAGGGGGAGAGGAGGAGAGGGGGAGAGGAGGAGAGGGGGAGGAGGAAGAGAGGGGGAGAGGAGGAGAGGAGGAGAGGAGGAGAGGGGGAGGAGGAAGAGAGGGGAGAGAGGAGGAGAGGAGAGGAGGAGGAGAGAGGAGGAGGAAGAGAGGGGAGAGAGGAGGAGAGGAGAGGAGGAGGAGAGAGGAGGAGGAAGACAGGGGAGAGAGGAGGAGAGAAGAGCGGAGGAGGAGGAGAGAGGGAGAGAAACGGAGGACGAGAGGGGAAGAGACAGAGCGAGAGAGAGAGAGAGCAAGGGAGAGCGAGAGAGAGAAGAGAGAGAGGGAGAGAGAAGAGAGAGCGAGAGAGAGAGAGGAGAGAGGGTTATTCTCAGTTGTTAACCTGACACTGCTTCCGATTCACTACCTTCAGCAACACGACAACCAATCAGATCTCACCGTGAGGAACTTCCAGTCCTTGGGTTCGTGGAGGGGCGTGGTCATGTCAGCCTCATCTACGGCGTAGTTGCCTAGGAACAGGTCAATGGAGTCCTGCCAGGGAGAGGCTCAATGAAGCACACAGTACACACACAGTACACACACAGTACACACACAGTACACACACAGTACACACACACAGTACACACACAGTACACACACAGTACACACAGTGCACACACACAGTACACACACACAGTACACACACACAGTACACACACAGTACACACACAGTACACACACACAGTACACACACAGTACACACACACACAGTACACTCACACACAGTACACACACACACAGTACACTCACAGTACACACGCCAACACAAACCCACGCACTTGTCTGAAACCATCTGAGAAGTTGTTCTTGTAGTATCTGATCATGGAGTTCCAGCCATCCATCACCAGCCCCCACTGAGTCCTCTTCCCTGTCCTGGAGCACACACACACACACACACACACACAGACACACAGACACACAGACACACACAGACACACACAGACACACACACACACACACAGACACACAGACACACACAGACACACACACACACACAGCCAAACCCACACACACACACACAGCCACACACACACACACAGACACACAGACACACAGACACACACACACACAGCCAAACCCACACACACACACACACACACAGCCACACACACACACACACACACACAGCCACACACACGCACACGCACACGCACACACACACACACACAGACACACACACACACCTGGTTTATCTTCCCTGACATGGAGACCAGCACAAAACTAGCAGTCAACCCACACACTTATTAATCCTTTCACACACACACTCACATGAAACTGCCCGACTCCAGACACTTACAGACACACACACACACACACACACACACACACACACACACACACACACACACACACACACACACACACACACACACACACACACACACACACACACACACACACACACACACACACACACACACACACACACACACACACACACACACACACACACACACACACACACACACACGTGTCCTGCTCACCTGGTGAAGTCTGTTTTCAAGGCGCCGGTTCCTGCGTACTGTTTGGCACAGGCATTAGCATTATCAGCCCACGCTGCCGAAAGAGAGGGAGAGGGTGAGAGAGGGGGAGGGAGAGAGGGAGAGGGTGAGAGAGGGGGCAAAGAGAGAGGGGGGAGAGGGGGAGGGAGAGAGGGATGGAGAGGGGGACAGAGAGAGAGAGAGGGGGACAGAGGGACAGAGAGGGAGGGATAGAGAGGGAGATGTTTATAAGCTGGAGGAGGTGAGATGAGGATGACATGCTGAGCCAGCTCTCTACTAAAGCTCACCGTTCTTATAGATCTTCTCAAAGTCGGCCTGCTCCTCGATCCTCTGCCCCCCGTACAGCACCCCCAGCCTCTGGGGACAGGACACACGCATGGCAGAGGTCACAGCACCGCAGGGTCAAAGGTCAAACCACCAGGGGGATTTCAGGTCTTACTACACGGTTGTGGCTGAACAATTTATCAGCATCTGCAGCAGAGCAGTCTGACAGGGGCTGAGGAGGAGGGGCTTAGGGCAGGAGGGCCTGGGGGCAGGAGGGGCTGAGGAGGAGGGGCTGGGGGCAGGAGGGGCTGGGGGCAGGAGGGGCTGGGGGCAGGAGGGGCTGGGGGCAGGAGGGCCTGGGGGCAGGAGGGGCTGGGGGCAGGAGGGGCTGAGGAGGAGGGGCTGGTGGCAGGAGGGGCTGGGGGCAGGAGGGGCTGGGGGCAGGAGGGGCTGGGGAGGAGGGGCTTAGGGCAGGAGGGCCTGGGGGCAGGAGGGGCTGAGGAGGAGGGGCTGGGGAGGAGGGGCTTAGGGCAGGAGGGCCTGGTGGCAGGAGGGGCTGGGGGCAGGAGGGGCTGGGGGCAGGAGGGGCTGGGGGCAGGAGGGGCTGGGGGCAGGAGGGCCTGGGGGCAGGAGGGGCTGGTGGCAGGAGGGGCTGGGGGCAGGAGGGGCTGGGGGCAGGAGGGGCTGGGGGCAGGAGGGGCTGGGGGCAGGAGGGGCTGGGGGCAGGAGGGGCTGGGGGCAGGAGGGGCTGGGGAGGAGGGGCTTAGGGCAGGAGGGGCTGGGGGCAGGAGGGGCTGGGGGCAGGGGGCAGGAGGGGCTGGGGGCAGGAGGGGCTGGGGGCAGGAAGGGCTGGGGGCAGGAGGGGCTGGTGGCAGGAGGGGCTGGTGGCAGGAGGGCCTGGGGGCAGGAGGGGCAGTAGGGGCTGGGGGCAGGAAGGGCTGGGGGCAGGAGGGGCTGGTGGCAGGAAGGGCTGGGGGCAGGAGGGGCTGGTGGCAGGAAGGGCTGGGGGCAGGAGGGGCTGGTGGCAGGAGGGGCTGGTGGCAGGAGGGCCTGGGGGCAGGAGGGGCAGTAGGGGCTGGGGGCAGGAAGGGCTGGGGGCAGGAGGGGCTGGTGGCAGGAAGGGCTGGGGGCAGGAGGGGCTGGTGGCAGGAGGGGCTGGGGGCAGGAAGGGCTGGGGGCAGGAGGGGCTGGTGGCAGGAGGGGCTGGTGGCAGGAGGGCCTGGGGGCAGGAGGGGCAGTAGGGGCTGGGGAGGAGGTGACAACTTTAGGGGTTGTCAGGGTAACTAGCGTTTTAGGGTGGTACCCATGGCGATGCCCACCTCCAGCTGAGACTGAAGAGAGCGGCGAGCCAGCAGACTCTGGATCACGTTGGTCCGATCCAGACAGTCCATGCAGTTACTCCGGAACATTCCCTCCTGCTGCACCAGTACATTCCCCTCAGCATCCACCAGGAAGTACCTGACACACAGGAAGTAGGGGGTCACACACAGGAAGTACCTGTCATATACAGGAAGCAGTCTCAGTTACTCACTTACCCAAACTCTTCCTGCATCTCTGCCACCATGTCCACCAGGATCTGCAGACGATGCCAACGCATACGACTGCACTCCTTATGGAAGTCAAACGCTATGTATCTGAGGGAGGGAGGGAGGGAGGGAGGGAATAGAAGAAAGATTTGTTTTCATCTGATCAAGTTAACTTCAGAGGCTTCAGTGGGATGTTAACTGGACTCACTTGACCATGCCATTTCCCAGGCTGGACACCATCTTGCTGAAGGCCAGTTCTAGAGGCTTCTCTGAACCCTTCTGGTTTATCTGGAGAGGAGACCAGAAGAGGAGCGATCACTGTGTGCGTGAGGGTGTGTGTGTGTGTGGCTGTGTGTGTGTGCGTGAGGGTTTTAGTGTGTGTGTGTGTGGCTGTGTGTGTGTGTGTGTGTGGCTGTGTGTGTGTGTGTGTGTGTGTATTCAGACTCACCAGGTTCAGGATCACTTGCTTCCCATACAGGATGATCTGGGAGTCAAAGTGTCTCTGGAAGCCGTCCAGCTGCAAGACAACAAGTCACACACACACACACACACACACACACACACACACACACACACACACACACACACACACACACACACACACACACACACACACACACACACACACACACCTCAGCCACTTATTTACTTACTTATTTTTACCCCCATTCCCTTACCCCTGTGTGCTGAAGTGTTTCCCCTCAGGGGTTAATAAAGTATCCTGATGCTAACAGGCTAACAGAGCTCCTCTTCTCCAGTGTTCCAGTGTTAGCATTAGCGTAGCACCAGGGAACTCACATGGTTGATGGTTTTGCTGATCTGTGGTTTGGGTTTATACTTCAGGTTGGGTCTCTGGGACCAGTAGAATGGGATGGAGCCTCGAGTCTGAGAAACACAGCAAGGAGACATGTTAGCTGTTACCCAGAGAGAAGGGTGGGGGGGATTCCAACCACCTGTGGAAATACTCTGCAGTGGCTCCTCCCCCTGTGCAGTGACTCCTCCCCCTGTGCAGTGACTCCTCCCCCTGTGCAGTGACTCCTCCACCTGTGCAGTGACTCCTCCCCCTGTGCAGTAACTCCTCCCCCTGTGCAGTGACTCCTCCCCCTGTGCAGTAACTCCTCCCCCTGTGCAGTGACTCCTCCCCCTGTACAGTGACTCCTCCCCCTGTGCAGTGACTCCTCCCCCAGGGTGGTAGCAGGGCTGTTGTGTGGCTCACCTGCAGGAAGGAGGCCTTGCCCCCATTGTACTGAACAATCTGCTCCGTCTCCACAAAGTTTGCAGCGTGGCCCTCTGAGTCGATACCTGAGGGGACACACACACACACACACACACACCACTCACTGACCAGATGCATCTAGGAAATTGATCTTAAGTTCTGACATGAAAGTCAGGTAGCTGAGCAGGGGAATTGAGCAACTAATCAGGTTGCTGGTTCGATTCCAGGCCGTGCCAAATGACGTTGTGTCATTGGGCAAGGCACTTCACCCTACTTGCCTCAGGGAATGTCCCTGTACTTACTGTAAGTCGCTCTGGATAAAACGTGTCTGATAAATCAGTGGTTAAATAGGTCATTATGAGGCTTCTGCCGAGCATCATAATGATTTTAATTTTATTAGAATCAGGTGTGTGGGAAGGGGGAAACATCTAAACCATGCAGGACAGTGAGCTCTGAGGACCAGGGAAACATCTAAACCAGGGGTCTCCAATCCTGGTCCTCAAGGGCCGCTGTCCTGACGGTTTTAGATGTTTCCCTGCTCCAGGACAGCGGTCCTCGAGGACCAGGGTTGGAGATCCCTGATCTAAACCATGCAGGACAGTGAGGCCCTGAGGACCAGGGGTCAGAGGGTGAGACCGCGGGCTGTGCCTACCTCTGACGTAGTAACGAACCCCAGCTCTGAAACAGCTCCTCCTTGAAATGATGTTCCACTCAAACACCTTCCCATTGATGCAGCAGGACTTCATAATGATGACTGGAGAACAGAGAGGTCAAGGAACACACACAGACTGACACACAGACTGAAACACAGACTGACACACACACAGACTGACACACAGACTGACACACACACAGACTGACACACAGACTGACACACACACAGACTGACACACACACAGACTGACACACAGACTGACACACACAGACTGACACACAGACTGACACACACACAGACTGACACACACACACAGACACACAGACTGACACACAGACTGACACACAGACTGACACACACACACACAGACTGACACACAGACTGACACACAGACTGACACACACAGACTGACACACACACACACAGACACACAGACTGACAGACTGACACACAGACTGACACACACACAGACTGACACACAGACTGACACAGACTGACACACACACAGACTGACACACAGACTGACACACACACAGACTGACACACACACACACAGACACACAGACTGACACACAGACTGACAGACTGACACACAGACTGACACACACACACACAGACTGACACACAGACTGACACACACAGACTGACACACACACACACACACAGACACACAGACTGACAGACTGACACACAGACTGACACACACACACAGACTGACACACAGACTGACACACACAGACTGACATACACAGACTGACACACAGACCGACACACACAGACTGACACACAGACTGACACACAGACTGACATACACAGACTGACACACAGACTGACACACAGACTGAC
This sequence comes from Neosalanx taihuensis, assembly GCA_030340665.1. Classification (NCBI taxonomy): domain Eukaryota; kingdom Metazoa; phylum Chordata; class Actinopteri; order Osmeriformes; family Salangidae; genus Neosalanx; species Neosalanx taihuensis. Next base: position 1,194,782 of record CM059294.1, on the reverse strand, counting down.
ACACAGACTGACTTCTCAAAGACTGACACACACAGACACACAGACTGACCCACAGACTGGCTCCTCACTGATACACAGGAAAAACACACGCAAGAAAAAACTGATTGATGATGTCCAATGTCTTCAAACAAGCTGCAATGACATTTTTTGACTCTTTAATCCATAGCGCCCCCTGGTGCTGAATAAAGCTAACAGCATATGTTTGTCTGACTTGAGTAGCTCATTAACACACTGCTATCAGCCAAGACTGGGGGAAAAGTCCCTTGGAGTAAATACTAATCTGAAGCAGGTTAAGTGGATTACTCAAATACGCTGCATTTCTGAGAGAGCTGAACTGCAGCTACTTAAAATAACCAGAGATTTCCAAGTCAGATGACAGTTACATATATCAACAAGAGAGCCAAGCTCCAGTTTCATGCAGATGCATGAGGTCAAGTCATGAGCTCCAAAGTTTCCAGTCAGAAGACACTTCTCTGACTGACAGCACTTGAGAATGGCTGCTGTGTTTCAGGGCCCCCGGGGGCCACACAGGAAGTGCTGTGTTTGGCTCTGACTGCTGGACAGTGTGTGGATCACAGACCCTGACAGGAAGGATACAGCCGTGCACCATGGGAAACACGAACCTGTGCAGCTGTGGACAGAAGAAGACTCATCAGTTTGATGGCTAACAGCTCCACAGCTGATATTCACACTGACAGCTACACGGGTGCTACCATGCATCTGGTTAGGAGTCTATATCTACTGTAATATGATGTTACAGTGTTTACAGATGTGAGGTAACTGAGGTGGTGTGTTGCTAGGCAGGACAGATGTGAGGTAACTGAGGTGGTGTGTTGCTAGGGAGGACAGGTGTGAGGTAACTGAGGTGGTGTGTTGCTAGGCAGGACAGATGTGAGGTAACTGAGGTGGTGTGTTGCTAGGGAGGACAGGTGTGAGGTAACTGAGGTGGTGTGTTGCTAGGCAGGACAGATGTGAGGTAACTGAGGTGGTGTGTTGCTAGGGAGGACAGGTGTGAGGTAACTGAGGTGGTGTGTTGCTAGGCAGGACAGGTGTGAGGTAACTGAGGTACTGTGTTGCTAGGTAGGACAGTGTGAGGTAACTGAGGTAGTGTGTTGCTAGGCAGGACAGGTGTGAGGTAACTGAGGTAGTGTGTTGCTAGGCAGGACAGATGTGAGGTAACTGAGGTGGTGTGTTGCTAGGCAGGACAGGTGTGAGGTAACTGAGGTAGTGTGTTGCTAGGCAGGACATATGTGAGGTAACTGAGGTAGTGTGTTGCTAGGGAGGACAGGTGTGAGGTAACTGAGGTAGTGTGTTGCTAGGGAGGACAGGTGTGAGGTAACTGAGGTAGTGTGTTGCTAGGCAGGACAGATGTGAGGTAACTGAGGTGGTGTGTTGCTAGGGAGGACAGGTGTGAGGTAACTGAGGTACTGTGTTGCTAGGGAGGACAGTGTGAGGTAACTGAGGTAGTGTGTTGCTAGGCAGGACAGATGTGAGGTAACTGAGGTAGTGTGTTGCTAGGGAGGACAGGTGTGAGGTAACTGAGGTAGTGTGTTGCTAGGCAGGACTGATGTGAGGTAACTGAGGTAGTGTGTTGCTAGGGAGGACAGGTGTGAGGTAACTGAGGTGGTGTGTTGCTAGGGAGGACAGGTGTGAGGTAACTGAGGTGGTGTGTTGCTAGGCAGGACAGATGTGAGGTAACTGAGGTGGTGTGTTGCTAGGGAGGACAGGTGTGAGGTAACTGAGGTGGTGTGTTGCTAGGCAGGACAGATGTGAGGTAACTGAGGTGGTGTGTTGCTAGGGAGGACAGGTGTGAGGTAACTGAGGTGGTGTGTTGCTAGGCAGGACAGGTGTGAGGTAACTGAGGTACTGTGTTGCTAGGTAGGACAGTGTGAGGTAACTGAGGTAGTGTGTTGCTAGGCAGGACAGGTGTGAGGTAACTGAGGTAGTGTGTTGCTAGGCAGGACAGATGTGAGGTAACTGAGGTGGTGTGTTGCTAGACAGGACAGGTGTGAGGTAACTGAGGTAGTGTGTTGCTAGGCAGGACATATGTGAGGTAACTGAGGTAGTGTGTTGCTAGGGAGGACAGGTGTGAGGTAACTGAGGTAGTGTGTTGCTAGGGAGGACAGGTGTGAGGTAACTGAGGTAGTGTGTTGCTAGGCAGGACAGATGTGAGGTAACTGAGGTGGTGTGTTGCTAGGGAGGACAGGTGTGAGGTAACTGAGGTACTGTGTTGCTAGGGAGGACAGTGTGAGGTAACTGAGGTAGTGTGTTGCTAGGCAGGACAGATGTGAGGTAACTGAGGTAGTGTGTTGCTAGGGAGGACAGGTGTGAGGTAACTGAGGTAGTGTGTTGCTAGGCAGGACTGATGTGAGGTAACTGAGGTAGTGTGTTGCTAGGGAGGACAGGTGTGAGGTAACTGAGGTAGTGTGTTGCTAGGCAGGACAGGTGTGAGGTAACTGAGGTAGTGTGTTGCTAGGTAGGACAGGTGTGAGGTAACTGAGGTAGTGTGTTGCTAGGCAGAACAGAGGGCAGATGGTTCCTCTACCTCTGGTTGGGTCATGAAGTCTCTTAGCAGGTGACCGTTCCACACGAAGCGCTGGTCAGCCTGGAGGACAGGACACACTGTCACTGTTAGGTACAGCCAGGCGGAGTCCTCATTAGACCTTAGTAACCTGCTGGGGACTGAAGTGCTCTATCTCTTTATCTCTCTTTCTGGAGTCTCTCTGTTTGGTGTCTCTTTCTTTCTCTCTCTCTATCTCTCTCTCTCGCTCTCTTTCTGGAGTCTCTCTGTCTGGTGTCTCTTTCTTTCTCTCTCTCTATTTCTCTATCTCTCTCGCGCTCTCTCTCACTCTTTCTCTCACTCTCGTTCTCTCTCGCTCTCTTTCTGGTGTCTCTCTCTCTGGTGTCTCTTTCTTCTCTCTCTCTCTCTGGTGTCTCTTTCTCTTCCTTTCCTTCCTCTCTCCCCCACCCCCCCCTCTCCTCCCCTCCTCTCTCACCCTCTCCAGCAGACTCATCTCCTGGAACTCAGGGCTGGTGTTGGCTAGACGCTGTAGTGAGTGAGTCAGGTCGTAGTCTGTGGCAAAGTAGAATCCGTCAGTGTTCAGCACGCTGTTTATCATGGCCAGGAACGCCTTGTTATCTTGCATCTGCCAGTGAGGGTCAAGGGTCAAACATTCATTCATGAATTCATTCATTCATTTTTTTTCCCAAACACAACTGAGTCAGATTTGCTTCCATTCACAGTGCAATAATCTGTGCATTTAGCAATCACCTTAATCCAAACATACAATCTGCAGTCAAATGCAACCATCTGCATATGACACTAAATGTAGCGATTAAGATGAACATGTTCCCATGGAAACCTGTTCTGTCCCCCCCCCCCCCAGCCTAGGACACTCTGAGTGATGTGTGTGGTGTCTAGTTCACCTGGTTGTCTGTTAAGTGCAGAACTGTCTTCTTGTATGAGATCACATCAAAGTCCATGGTTTTCCACACGGCATGACCCAGAAGATCTCCTACCTTCACCTTCTTAGTGATGACGATGAGATACATGCCTAGAGAGAAGGGAAAAGACTGGCAATCTAACACCGATACTAACACCAATATCACACAATGGAAGAACGTTTCCTTCTTTTTTTTTTACATAAAAAACTACCATTTCTCCCTCTCTTCATTGTCTTTTTATAAATAGTTTGTTTAGAACCATTTATAAAAAGTTCTGGAGAAATGACCTACCGGCCACAAGTCGAATGGTTCCCATGACACCACATATGGGCCGAGTCTCTGCTGAGGGAGGAACCTCTTTCATCACTTGAGGACACAGAAAAACCACAATCAACAAATGCAAAACCAACGGTGGCACCATCTCAAACAAGCTGTCTCATATAAGCTACAAAAACATGAATATTAACTGCACTATAATATTGTAATAAGGTTTTGTGGCAACCCTATATCAGAATCTGAATCAGCATGGGGGTTTAATCGCTATGCAAGATTAACAAACATAGAATTCACTGTGGCAGAAATGAGCAAACACAGAACATACATTACAGGTGTTGCTTGCTTTCCTACAGGTACACTCTTGCACTTTTGGAGGTTCATGCCATATAATTATAACTTGTTTAACTGAATACTCTTGTGGTTCTTCCCTTTGGCACTTGTTTGGTTTCACACAATGTCTGTTTCATAATCTATAAACCCACAATGTTTGGTGTCTATCCCTTTGTTATGCTCAGTGACCGATGCTCTTTTGTAAAGCTCTCTCTTGGAAGTCGCTTTGGATAAAAGCATTTGTTAAATGAATGAATGTAAATTGGGAACACGGCCCCTGAAACATAATGGAACTCCAACACACAGCATCTCCTCCTACCTGTGAGGGTCATTTCAGTGGAAACCCTGTCAATGGCCAGAATATCACTGGAGCCTTCATCACAAGCTTCAATGAAGAACTTCTCAGGGGTGGTGTGCCTGTGAAGAGTCACAGAGGGCCCGAGTCATGGACAGTCATCTAGTCTACTTCAGCATGATGACATGTCAGCAGTAGACCTATGGACAGTCATCTAGTCTACATTAGCATGATGACCTGTCAGTAGTAGACCTATGGACAGTCATCTAGTCTACTTCAGCATGATGACATGTCAGCAGTAGACCTATGGACAGTCATCTAGTCTACTTCAGCATGATGACATGTCAGCAGTAGACCTATGGACAGTCATCTAGTCTACATTAGCATGATGACATGTCAGTAGTAGACCTATGGACAGTCATCTAGTCTACTTCAGCATGATGACCTGTCAGTAGTAGACCTATGGACAGTCATCTAGTCTACATTAGCATGATGACCTATCAGTAGTAGACCTATGGACAGTCATCTAGTCTACTTTAGCATGACATGTCAGTAGTAGACCTATGGACAGTCATCTAGTCTACATTAGCATGATGACATGTCAGTAGTAGACCTATGGACAGTCATCTAGTCTACTTTAGCATGACATGTCAGTAGTAGACCTATGGACAGTCATCTAGACTACATTAGCATGATGACATCATTTGACGTTTCAGTAGTAGACCTATGGACAGTCATCTAGTCTACTTTAGCATGATGACATCATTTGACGTGTCAGTAGTAGACCTATGGACAGTCATCTAGTCTACATTAGCATGATGACCTATCAGTAGTAGACCTATGGACAGTCATCTAGTCTACTTCAGCATGATGACCTGTCAGCAGTAGACCTATGGACAGTCATCTAGTCTACTTCAGCATGATGACGTGTCAGTAGTAGACCTATGGACAGTCATCTAGTCTACTTCAGCATGATGACGTGTCAGTAGTAGACCTATGGACAGTCATCTAGTCTACTTTAGCATGATGGCCTGGAGCTCGGTTGCTAGGGAACGACCCCGTTCAATTTAAACTGGGAAGTTACTTGAATTAGTTACAGTCACACTGGTAGACTGCAGTGATCTGTAGCATGTAGCATGTAGCTAGCATGACAGTCTATCAAAGGTTTGACTGACACGATTAAGAATGGAGGGATAATCAGGGAGGAGAGGCGGGATAATTAACTATGTAGATCAGATTTGACATAACTGATCATGATTTAAGATCCGCACGCTAGCCAATTAGCTTAGCTTAGCCTGTCTGTCCAAAGCCTGTTTGTTAGCTCTGTAGGCTAATTAGCTTATCTTAGCTAACATGTCCAGTTTACTATGCTGCTAACTCCAAACCGTACTGTTCGTCACATCTGATCATGTGTTTCAAATGTCACATAGAAATAGTGAAAACAGAACTGTTCTGTTATAGAAAAGCGCGGCTCGCTGTTCATTAAAAAGCTTTTGAAGACTTACAGGTTGAAGCTCTTAAAGGCGGTCGCCATCTTTGTTTCGGACTGTGTGAGTTTGACCTGGTGACGTCACAGAGCTGGTTACGTTTGCCCTGTGTGACGTCAAAGAGCTGGTTACATTTGACCTGTGTAACGTCAAAGAGCTGGTTACATTTGACCTGTGTGAAACTCTCGACGATCACAAAAAATGTACAAGAGTTTGTCACAACTTTGTACTTACATATATAAATTATAAATATACATCTATACTATAACATTCAGGTTCTAAATCCAATAACGATATACCTTGAAATGTTACATTCCTGATTTCTAAAGATGGATTTTATTTGTACGGTATACATACATACATACAACCATTGATAAGTAAAAATATCTAAAATCTAAAACAAAGTTTAATAAAACTGCCTTATAAACAAGGGTTTATACTTAAGTTGTGCCCATTTGAATCAGACGGGCCAGTGGCGCAATGGATAACGCGTCTGACTACGGATCAGAAGATTCTAGGTTCGACTCCTGGCTGGCTCGAAGTTTTTTCTCATAATACAAAGTTTTACGTTAATGTGTGGTGGGGGAAATTATTTTACGTTATGTAACGACAAGAACGATAAAATCAAGTTATATTATCATATTTTTATTTTTAGAAAATGTTCACTTCAAACATTTTGCTAGACAGAAATGTCCTATCGTAAGGTTACATGGGCGACTAACAAGTTTTTCATACAATGAACAAGACATAAATATATTTTGAGTTTTGCATAACTTAAAACGAACAGCGGTCTAATAGTTTTTAGATGGTTTATACATAAGAAATCCAGGAGCAGAACCTCACTAATCATATAAAACTACAAACCTGATGTATTGTTTAAATGGTTGACTGAATAATTCGTATTTAAAGTATGCATACTTTGTAACGCTAATACTATTATGAAATATTAAATACAAAGCGATAGATAATAGAGGTTTTCAACTTTATGTAATTCATGTAGATGTTATTTCCTTTAAATGTGATACATCCCGTCAGCAGAGTGGATACTTGTAGGACTATTCACTATATATTTGCTGACAAAACTATAAAAGGCTTTTGACAGGGAATTATATCAATATATATTTACATAGACTGAAAAACAATTAATGTTTAAATAGAAATCAAACTGAGGCAGTTCTCGGTGTAAAAGTTCAATTGACAATCAACATACTTTGGCGTTCGATTAATCTATTCTTAATGAAATTCGTGTCAGATTTCGGCATAAAAGTGTCGGCATAAATCACTATAAAAATACTGTATAATCTCTATGACTTTCTCGAAACGAACACGTCCAAATTGAAGTCTGTACAGATGGATCCCATCAGAATACAACACATATGAAACTTTAGGCTTAGTAACTTCATCCTGAGTCTCTCCAGTTTCTTTGGCGATATAAAAATGCAGTTTGGTAAATATGCTGATTCAGTAAAACACCACAGGGGGGCGCTGCAGCCTAGGGTGCAGCCTAGGCACGGTGCTGGTAGGAGGCTGCGGTGGGAGAGGTGCAGCCTGGCTGGATGTGCTTCAGATGGCAGGAGTGGCACAGCAGGACTCCATCCAGAGGGTAGCAGCGGTGCCCTTCCTCATCGTTCAGCTCCTTCTGACAATCCTGGACAAACAAGAAAGAGTCTATAAATAAGAGGATGATGGATGTATTCATCTAACACAGGGTTAGACAACTGAAAGCTGCTGTCCTGAAGGCTTTAGATGTTCCCCTGCTCCAGCACACCTGATTCTACTAAAATGTTCATTATATAAAGGCTCCCACAGAGCTTGATAACAGCCCGTTCATTAGAATCAGGTGTGCTGGAGCAGGGAAACATCTAGAACCTTCATGACAGTGTGACCCTGAGGACCAGGGTTGGACATCCCTGATTTGATGGACACTTTTCATCTGAGGTTAGGTACAGGGAGAGAGCCGAGCTTCTTACCTGCCGTCAAAGACGTGACCCCTGAACTCTACACCCACCTCCCAATGACTTGATATTAAGATTCTGTTTTAGATCTGTTCTGTTGTCAGATGTGCTGTAGCCAGTTGAGAGATCCAGAGAGGCTTAGAGACACACAGCGATGGGAGGAGTGAGGAGGACATTCGTGTCCTTTGTTTTTTTTTGCATTTAAGCAAGTTTCAAAACAAGTCACTTTTGGTAACTATAAAAAAAGAGCCCCAAAAATACTAATTAAAAATGTATTTGTTAAACATTCGTAAACAAACATGAAGAGGATCCTTTCACTGTTACCTTGAACTGACCTGCCAGGAACACCCACACACACACCCACACACACACTCACACACACTCACACACACCCACCCACCCACACACACACACACTCACACACACACACCCACCCACCCACACACTCACACACACACACCCACCCACCCACCCACCCACCCACCCACCCACCCACCCACCCACACACACACACACCCACACTCACACACACCCACACACCCACCCACCCACACACACACACTCACACACCCACCCACCCACCCACCCACCCACCCACACACTCACACACACACACACACACACACACCCACCCACCCACCCACACACACACACACACACACACACTCTCAGAGACAGTCTGGTTAAACAGTTCTAGAGCTGAGCGCTCTCAAAGCCTCTCCTCAACACGACTCACTGCTCTTTGTAGTCAAGAGCCTGAAGAACCCCAGCTGTCAATCAACCTCTGCTGCGCTGTGTGTGTGTGTGTGGGGGGGGGGGGGGGGGGTAGAAGCATCAGACAGTAATGAGGGGCTGTGTATCTTGCTAAGTTACGCATGAAGTAATTATACCATCTAGACTGTCATTAAGCACTGTTAGAACACAACACTGGAGATATGTGTGTGTGTGTGTGTGTGTGTGTGAGAGTGTGCGTGTGTGTGTGAGAGTGTCTATAAATACCTCCCCTGCATACAATGCCATCTTGCTCATGTGAATGCTAACTGTGTGTTTCCACAGCAACCAGGTGCTCAGGTAGTCTTACCTTGCAGTGGTAACACTCCACATGGTAATCCCTGTCCATGGAGACCACCCTGATGGTCTCGTCTGAACCCTGGAGACACACAGGCAGAGAGACCGTCACTAAGGAGCCACACACGTCACCCCAAACATGGTCACATGATCCCCCTGACCACAGGTCACATGATCACATGGTTACAGGTCAAACTATCCAGCAGCACCTTGAGGAGTTGACAGGAAGGACAGAAGTCTGTTTGAGTCGGATGAAAATCAGGTTTTTCCATCATGTTTTTTCTTTACTTTTTTTTCTAAATACTTTCCCCCTGAGAGACATACCAGGTGGGATTTGAACCCGGCGCCCTCTTGACCTGCAGTGAAATGCTCTGCTGCAGAGCTGCAGCCCCTCATGTCAAACAGCTGGAGGTTTGAGAGTCTGAATGTCCCAGGTGCGCATTCCTGGTGCTGTGTGACGTGACAGCGCTTAACTCGCTGCTCTGGGAATCATACCAAGGCTCTTTCATAACAATCCCACGCAGGTGCACATGCTAACTGCCCCCTCTGTGAAGCCTGTGCCTGCAGAGAGGGGGCGGGGCATTCCAGCAGGGTCAACTCTAAATTTGGACTTAGTTTTGTGGGAGGGAAGGAAGGAGAGAAAGAGGGGGAGAGGGAGGGAGGGAGGGAGGGGCAGAAGGAGTTAGAGGGAGGGGAGGGAAGATACAAGGAGACAGGTGGATGGAGGAAGGGAAAGAGAGAGAGAGAGAGATGGAGAGAAAAAGGGAGAGAGAGAGATAGCGATACATAGAGGGAGAGGGAAAGATATGGAGAGACAGATGAAGAGATGATAGACAGAGATAGAAAAAAGAGAGAGATGAAGACAAAAGACAGAGAGATGGAGAGGAGGAGAGGGAGATGAAGACAGAGAGAGAGAGATGGGGAGAGACAGAGGAAGAGATGGAGACAGAGAGAGCGATGGAGACAGAGGAGAGATGGAGACAGAGGGAGAGATGAAGACAGAAAGAGAGATGGAGACAGAGAGAGAGATGGAGGAGACAGAGAGAGAGATGGAGGAGACAGAGGGAGAGATGGAGATAGAGGGAGAGATGGGGAGAGACAGAAAGAGAGATGGAGACAGAGGGAGAGATGGGGAGAGACAGAGAGAGAGATGGAGACAGAGAGAGAGATGGGGAGACAGAGAGAGAGATGGAGACAGAGAGAGAGATGGGGAGACAGAGAGAGAGATGGGGAGAGACAGAAAGAGAGATGGAGAGACAGAGAGAGAGATGGAGACAGAGAGAGAGATGGAGAGACAGAGGGGGAGAGGGTGGTACCTCAGAGGGCAGGATGGGCTGGTTGCAGGCTGCACATTTAGGAGCCAGGACCCTAAGGCAGAAACAGGAAGAGGAACATGATGAATGAACACACAAGATGAATGTGTCTTCCACATATAACCCAGAGAGGAAGTCAGCCTGAGGCAGCCTGAGGCAGCCGGCAGCTCTGGAGTCTCCACACAGCAGACTGCTGAGCTCTGCTCTCTCTGCTCACCTCTTCAGTCAATCCTTTAGTATGTGTGTGCGTACACAAGTGTGTGTGTGTGTGTGTGTGTGTGTGTGTGTGTGGAGCTTCAGGAAAGGAAAACACACACCAGAAAGAAAAACTCAGTAGAAAATAGTCCCCCCCCCCCCCATACGCAGACATGTTTGCAGATGGCTGGCACACACACACACACATGTGCACATGGCTGGCACACACACACACCCATGGCTGGCACACACATACACATGGCTGGCACACACATGGCTGGCACACACACACACATGGCTGGAACACACACACATGCCTGGCACACACACACACATGGCTGGCACCTGGATGTCTGAGTTTCCAGAACAAAGAGCTCTTCAGTAAGAAGGGGCATGACTGAGTACTACACACACAGGAACACACACACACACACACACACATACACACACACACACACACACACACACACACAAAGGAGATTCTTCTCAGACACATTTAGAGAAAGTTAGAGAGACAGAAAGACACAGAGACATTCAGGGCCCCCAGGGCAGGCTGGGGTTCAGCTAGGCTGGGGTTCAGCTAGGTGGGGTTCAGCTAGGCTGGGGTTCAGCTAGGCTGGGGTTCAGCTAGGTGGGGTTCAGCTAGGCTGGGGTTCAGCTAGGTGGGGTTCAGCTAGGTGGGGTTCAGCTAGGTGGGGTTCAGCTAGGCTTGGGTTCAGCCAGGCTGGGGTTCAGCTAAGTGGGGTTCAGCCAGGCTGGGGTTCAGCTAGGCTGGGGTTCAGCCAGACTGGGGTTCAGCTAGGTGGGGTTCAGCCAGGCTGGGGTTCAGCTAGGTGGGGTTCAGCTAGGCTGGGGTTCAGCTAGGTGGGGTTCAGCTAGGTGGGGTTCAGCTAGGTGGGGTTCAGCCAGGCTGGGGTTCAGCTAGGTGGGGTTCAGCTAGGTGGGGTTCAGCCAGGCTGGGGTTCAGCTAGGTGGGGTTCAGCCAGGCTGGGGTTCAGCTAGGTGGGGTTCAGCTAGGTGGGGTTCAGCTAGGTGGGGTTCAGCCAGGCTGGGGTTCAGCTAGGTGGGGTTCAGCTAGGTGGGGTTCAGCTAGGTGGGGTTCAGCTAGGCTGGGGTTCAGCTAGGCTGGGGTTCAGCCAGGCTGGGGTTCAGCCAGGCTGGGGTTCAGCTAGGTGGGGTTCAGCCAGGCTGGGGTTCAGCTAGGTGGGGTTCAGCTAGGTGGGGTTCAGCTAGGTGGGGTTCAGCTAGGTGGGGTTCAGCTAGGCTGGGGTTCAGCCAGGCTGGGGTTCAGCTAGGTGGGGTTCAGCTAGGTGGGGTTCAGCTAGGTGGGGTTCAGCTAGGCTGGGGTTCAGCTAGGTGGGGTTCAGCTAGGTGGGGTTCAGCTAGGTGGGGTTCAGCTAGGCTGGGGTTCAGCCAGGCTGGGGTTCAGCTAGGTGGGGTTCAGCTAGGTGGGGTTCAGCCAGGCTGGGGCTCCTGTGGTCCAGGCACACTGACCTGTGGTAATCCTTCACACAGTAGATGTTGTTCTCTGTGTCCACAGTGAAGGGAACTCCATCCAGGCTGTCGTTGCAGACCACACAGCGGAAACAGCCAGGGTGATAGGACTTCCCAGAGCCTGGAGGATCTGTACACACACACACACATACACACACATACATGCACACACACACACATACGTATACACACAGACACACACACACACACACAGATCATTTGTAAAATAAGCATATCACTATGTGAAAAGAGGAAAACACAAACAAACACACAAACACAGGTAAACACACACACACACACACACACACACACACACTCACCATATCCATGATCAGGTGCCCACAAGCATACACTTGTCAGCTGACTGCTGAAGCCTGAGTACTGAGAGAGAGAGAGAGAGAGAGAGAGGAGAGAGAGAGAGAGAGAGAGAGAGAGAGAGAGAGGAGAGAGAGAGAGAGAGAGGAGAGAGAGAGAGAGAGGAGAGAGAGAGAGTGAGAGAGAGAGAGAGAGAGAGAGAGAGAGAGAGAGAGAGTGAGAGAGAGAGAGAGAGAGAGAGAGAGAGAGAGAGAGAGAGAGAGAGAGGAGTGAGAGAGGGAGGGAGGGAGGGAGAATATTATATACAACCAACTGGGACAGAGACCCCCTGGTCCAGTCCAGTGTGTGTGAGTGAGTGTGTGTGAGTGAGTGTGTGTGAGTGTGTGAGTGTGTGAGTGTGTGTGAGTGTGTGAGTGTGTGAGTGTGTGAGTGTGTGTGAGTGTGTGTGAGTGTGTGTGTCCTCACCAGGAAGTCCTCCTCACAGAACACCTTTCCTCCCACATAGTAGAAGGCCTTTCCTCTCAGTCGACGACCTGGGGACAGACACACAGTGAGAGGGTCTCTGCTGCTTCCAGCCGCAGCTTCTGCTTCTGGGAGGTCTGGGGTCCAGTCCAGTCCTGGTTCAATAGTCTGGGCTGAGTCCTAGTCCAGTCCAGTCCTAGTTCTAAATCTAGGGTCTCTAGACCAAGATCTAAGTCTAAACCTGCATAGTGTGTCCAACCCCCCCCCCGCCCCCCCGCCCCCCCCTCCTCCTACAGGTTCCACAGGAAAAGGAACATTCCACACATTCTCTGCAGGGGGAGAGAACAGGAGGGGGTGTATTATTCTGTGTATGTGTATCGATGTGTGTGTGAGGTTTTTTCTGTGTGTGTGTTTCTGTGTGTGTGTGTACCTGTGTGGTGAGGTGATCTGTGTGAGAGCTGAGCTCATGAGGGGGGGGTGGGGGGTATCTATCTACCCCTGCCCCCTGCCACTAGGCCCCTTCAGAGAGCAAGGTCATTGTCCTGCATACCAGAGACTTACCATCTCCCCTGCAACAATGTTTAGAAGCTCTACGAAGCATGCATAGACCCCCCCCCCCCCCCAGACAGACCGACACAGCTGTTCCACTCTGCACAACACTCACACATCACATGGTAGAAGAATCACAACAATGACCTGTATCCTAGTTGCCGTACAATAGTGGAAACCTACAATGATGACTTTCTTCCAAGGCCAAAAATAAATATCAATCATTCACAGAAATGTCTCCTTTCAGGCTGGGTCTAGTTCAGTTGTTAAAGGATTGGCTGGAGATCAAGAGGTCAGAGTTCAAGTTTCCCCTGTATGGTGGTGTGTGTGTGTAGCATGTTTTACCAAGCGGAAGGAAGCTTCACACACACAAGCTTAGGACTGGAGGAGAGGAGAGATGACAGACGGATAAAGGGACCTCTATACATTCCTGTCTGCTTCCAGACAGACAACTGAAGAAAAGGATTGAACGGATGAAGAGAACGAGAGACAGACTGAGAAAGAGAGAGAGAGATGAGAGAGACGAGGGAGAGAGGGAGAGATAGGAGAGAGACAGAGGAGAGAGAGGGAGAGACAGAGGGAGAGAGACGGAGGGAGATGAGAGAGGGAGAGAGAGACAGGGAGAGTGATGAGAGAGACAGAGGGAGAGAGAGGAGAGACAGAGGGAGAGAGACGGAGGGAGATGAGAGAGGGAGAGAGAGACAGGGAGAGTGATGAGAGAGACAGAGGGAGAGAGATTAGAGAGGACTAGTGTGTCTTGTGGAACGAGTTTAATTAAAGATGTAACTCTGGGCAGAAGGTAAGGAATGTGCTAGAAGCACTGGTGTGTATTCCCCCTCAGGAAGAGACTGAATACCTAGAGAAGAGCAGCACAGTGGAACATCTTAGCCTAACATTCTTCAGATTCTCTGGTGATGGGTTTTTGCACACATTACCATGTGTTCTTTATGAAGTGGAAGACTTCATGAATGCGTCTATTAACCACATGTCTAATGACTGACACGCACAAGCTCTTCTCTCAAGAAACACATTTGTGAAATTCCTTTTAGTTTTGTTATAACTTTCCAGACACTGCTGGTAGAAAACAGCTAGAGCTGGTAATCTGCTACCATAGCAGTGCCCTCTCTCTCTCTTTCTCCCTCTCTCTCCCTCTCTCTCTCTCTCTCTCTCTCTCTTTCTTACTCTCCCTCTCTCTCCCTCTCTCTCTCCCTCTCTCTCCCTCTCTCTTCCCCTCCGTCCCTCCCTCCCTCCCTCCCTCCCCCCCCCCCCCCCCCCCTGTCAGCCACAGAGATCTCATTCTGTAGTTGGGTGGTGAAACAAACAGACTATTTATCCAGCAGTGCCAGGATTCAAACTGTACAGTCCGTTCGCACAGCGCTGGCCTCTTAGCCAATCAGCTGCTTGCTTATTGTCCCTAGAGGCAGCGGTTGGCTGGCTGCAGGCGTTGGTGGAATGTGGGCGGTGCCAAGCACAGGCCCAGTTTTGTCTCCTGACTGGTCCACAACAATCAGCTGCCTGTTCCCACGGCAACCCCTGGTCACACAACACCCCCCCCCCTCACCCCCCACCCCCTCACCTACACTTTCCACCTGATTACAT